>JANXJC010000026.1:26197834-26253646 GCA_027564655.1 Leptodon cayanensis | reverse complement strand
CTGCCCTCTCCCACCCCGGCAGCTGGCTGGAGCGGCGGCGGAGGGGACGTCAACCTTTGGAGACTTAATAGAAGGCAATTTGTCACCTCCCACTAGCTGTCTGTAGCTGGAGATCAACACCTGGGCAACACCTCGGGCTGTGCGAGTCCGTTGCCTCCTCCCACACCTCCCTGCTCATATTAGGAGGCCCCGGCTTATAATATTTGATAAATAGCACGCTGGTTCACTCGCAGCATCCGCGCGGCATCGCGTCGCTGGAGCAGCTGCATAAGGTCACTCATTGGGGAAATATGTTTCTGTCAGCGGTATCGAAAAAAGTTTAGTAGAGTGACAGGCCTCAATTTTTCAAATTTTATTAACTCCATCCTCTTAACAATTTGTCTTGAATTCCTTCAGATTCTGGATAACTGTCAATAGAGCTCACGACCCAGCAGGTGCTGGTACCCGGGTCCTCTGCTGCCATCAGGGAGGAGATGGGGATGGCAGGGAGAGGGGGAGATGGCAGAGAGGAGGAGGTGGTGGCAGGAGGGAGAGGAGGATGCCAGGGGCTCGCAGGCGATGCCATGGGCTCACAGGGCTCGCACAGGGCTTGGAGGAGCATCCCAGCAATGCTCCCTGGGCAGCCCTGTGTCCTCTGCAGCTCAGCAGCCCCGGGACCCTGCCGCAGCTCAGTCCTTGCTCTCCATTCTCTGCCACAGTCTGTCCTGGCAGGGCAGAGAAGCGGAGGTCTGGCTCAGGGCACGTAGGCAAATAGGTGCCTGCTGAAGCAAGAATAAGCCTCACACCTCAGACAGACAGAATGCGGCTCAAAGCATTATCTATGACCCATATGGACACCCAGAGAGCTACATTTCTCCAAAGACTGGACACAGAAAGCCTGGGAAACTTGGGAAAGCCCGGGGCACTGAGACAAGGAAAGGAGTAACTGTGAGGACCTCATTCCATAGTGCAACCAGATGCTGTGAAAGCTCCTGCACAGACTGCTGCTCTCAGGCATCCTCAGAAGTAACCTCCAACCTCAGCGTTTGGGTCCTGAGCCTCTCTTTTGCAGGAGCAATAGAAGCTGCTTTGGGGACAGAGGACACAGCTGCTATGAACTAGCATGAGACGGTCTATGTCCTGGTGCCACTCCGAAGGTCCTGCCTGCAAAAAATCTTTTCTGGTGAAGCAGACTAAATCTCAGAAAGAAGAGCCTGGAAATCCCCATGCCCACAGTGGGTATGCTGCTGAGGGTGCTGGAGATGGGCACAGAGAGCGGCTGTCATCCTGAACCAGGGAGGCTCTGAGCGGAAGACAAGCGCTGGGATGAATTGCACAACTCTGGTGCACTGAATGCGATTTGCCGCTGCAGTTACACCTTTCCGCAGCCCTGTTCAAACACCAACATAGTCTGGGATTCACCAGGAGGAAGCAGCCCATACTACCTGCTGGGGATTACACAATGTCATCAGCCATCAGCTTTGACAAGGAATGACATTATTATTGCTCCACATGGCTAGTTAAAGTAATATAAAAAGACTTCTCTCCTCCTGAGCCTTCAGTGATTGAATTAGCATGATCACCCCTTTTTCCAGTAACACAAACCTGTTTTTAAATCAATAAGATACGTATTTCACAAGCAGCTTTAACATACAACATTAGTATGAAAGTAGCCACTCCAGCCTATGATCCTACCACCCTCTTCTTGCCTGATGTTTCACTAAATACAAGAGACGCATTACAGGGCACTGCTCCACTCACTGGGCTTTAACCTTTAGCTCTTGCCAAGGACCTGGCCCTGCTACTACCTTGAATGAATCTTCCTAAGTGCTTGAATTTCAATGTGAACATATGCTCCCCTGGGAGTATCCTCAAATCTCATCAAGGGAAGACCCAGAGCAAAATTTTCAGAGGTACTGGGTGGAAGTAGAAGCTGCGGGCACACTTGAGGACAACACTCCAGACAATTCAGTATCCAGACCCACCCCTCTTCCCTGGTGGCATTGCTAATTACCCTGGCTATGACAGTATATATGAGATCAAACCATCTCAGTGCATTGACAGGCTGAGGCTAATACTGTCTGTGGTCCCTCCAGTGAAAACGTTGGTCTCCATAGGAGTAAATGCTCAGCATACTTAAGGGCAACATATGGCTCAAAGATCTAATAATTCTTCTGGGCCACACCTGGCTGTACCACCTTGACTGGTGATGTGGGCTTGAGGCTGAGGCTCCAGGTCAGCACCCACCATGGTGAGCAGTTGCAAGCTCCCAAGCCTCTGACTTCTCCCATACCCACAGACATATATATACAAGTCCACGTGTGCACACGTGTAGTTCCTCTTTGAGAGGACCACAAATATAGCTGAGAAGGTAACTGAAAGTACATTGCACCGAATGACGAGAATCACTCATTAGTGAATTCATAATATCATCATTAAAAATGTTAGTACTGTACAATGCAACGATACCACAAACACTGACCACAAGGTGCAAAAAAGATTCAGAAAATGATTCCTAAGTGTGCTGCTGTGCCTGAATGTGGTGATATCACACCATTCGGCAGGATTTTTAATACTTACTTCTACACAGTTCCTCAAATCCTTTCCTTCTGTCACCGAATGAAGCATCACTTTAACGAGAACACACATGAAACAACTTTCTTTTAGCCTGACAGCTCAACCCATAAACACTCCATCAGAAGAACCACGCATGCAGATGAAGATGGCTGTGAAACGCCGTTCTCCCCCTGAATGAACTCCTCGTGGTTTCCCGGTGGCCAAGGCCAGCAGGCGCTGTGAGTGCGATATCCCGGGCAGTGCAGAACATTGCATTATCTGAACGAGGTTCAGTGCCATCACATCGAGCGCTGGCTAATGCACGGCTCCAGGATGGCAGCAGCCCACCCGGAGCTCTTGGGGGACAGGATCTGTGCTCCCTTGGTCCACCCTCACTCTTAAAGCATAGGAAGCCTTTCCAGTATGAGTTTGTCCAGCATCATGCATTAGTCCTTGTCCTGCCTCTCCTTCCTAAAATTCCTCTCGCCCTCTGACTGCTCCCCTGTTAATACAGCCTAGGACCAGCTCATTTTGGTGTGGCTCAGCTCTCAATGCTTCCTCCTGCTCCTGCTCACCCGGCTGTGACTCTGCATCCTTTCCAGAGCCTCCACTTTCCAAAGGTCGATACCACCCTACTCCTCCCCCAATGTGCGGAACTTTGCATCTGACAGCATTAAAAATACATTTTGTCCTAACTGACCAAGCTGGCAACTCATCCATCTCTTGAGGATTTGTTCTCACTGTATTGACCTAGTCACTACTATGACTGCGCATGGGTTTTAATAAATTTTAACACATACATGATCAAACAGAGAGATGGTGCCTCGATACACAGTTGAAAAAGTGATGTAGGAAGGAAGGGTTCAGACTTAATTAAGAACTAGACATTTCTGGAGTAGAAAGTCTACACGGAAAGGAGAGATCCTCTAAACCAGAAATATCCAGAGCTCACGAGATGAAGGTCAGATGCTGACAAGAGCAGGTAAGAAACAGCAAAGAGAGGTCCTTGCAGAGGTGCAGCTCAACCAGTGCTCACAAATCTCGGGAACCACGCTGAGAACAAATCTGCGCGTGCTTCCAACAGACAGCAGTGGCAAAGTCCAAAACTAGGATGTGCAAGCTGGAATGGAGGCATCAAGGAGACTGATAATAGCAGGCAGGAAGGTAATAGCAGGATGCCTTAATGCCAGCGTATAAACCATGTTGCAGTGAAGGAATAAGTCCCACTGGTGGAGCACTGATGTTAGGTATTAAAGACTGGAAACAAAAAGAAGATAAGTAAGTTGATTGCAAGAGCCAGTAACACAGAATTTGTACAGAATGAAATGTCCTGAGTGAGTAGGGAAAATACAGTACTAGGATCACACCTCTGAGAGACTGAAGGATATCATAACACACTAAAAAAAGTACAGGGCCTGCAAGGGTAAAAAGCATGATACTAATAAATTGATAAATTGGTAAGAACCAGAGACTAAGAAGTGCTTCCTGAAGCAACTAGTCAGAAAGCTCACAAGACAAGAAGCAAGCCTTAATTCAGGCTTGGACAGAGTAAAAGACTTTCTCCAAAACCTCAGCTCCTAAGTACCACGCTGCAGGAGGACACGTGCTCGTGCTTAATGTCATTATAAGCAAAACCTGACAAAGAATCCATTGCCAAGGAGCTTTGTTCTGAAAGAGAACCCCATGAATCTTGCTAGAAATAAAGTTGCAGCCCACCAGCAGATAACTTTCAGAAACATGGATGTTAAAGACTAAAGAAACGCATGCTATTTATTAAAAAGTCTTTATAATGAGAAAAATTAGGATCTTCAAAGCCTGGAAGCTGTGTCCAGATGAGAAAAACAGAACGGAGCATTTGCTCTGGCAAGTTAAAATGGAAAAAACACGGGTCAAAAAGTATTTAAAAGAAGCCCTTGCTTCAGGAATGAAAATTAGAATGCCTTTTTAACTGTATCAGAATCTGGAAGTCAGCCTGAGGAGGTGAGTTTCCATAGGTGACCAAGGTGAAGCAGGAGGGCTCGGGATGATGCGAGGAATGGCTAACTGCACTCTGCATCTGCGGTTACCACAGAAAGGCTCTCACGCCAGAGCTCTTACAGGGACACGCTGCAGGAACTGCCTCAAGTTGAAGCATCAGCAGAAACAGTTTTAAAACGTTACTGAGCATTAACAAATTGCCGGGCCTGGAGACTTTTCACTGAGGAGTTCAGAGGGAGCTCAAACACCAAATTATCCACCAGCGCTAACGACTCATGGCTTGTCATGTCCACTACAGAGTGACAGTGGAAGGCAGTAAATGTGACACCAATCTGTAAAAAACACTTATACAAGGAAACACAGTAGCAGACATGTGGAAAAAACATGTAAGAGGAAAAGTCAGCACAACTTTTCTGGCAGAAAGCCTTGCCTTCCCAAGGTGGGGGCCATGCCGTCACTGGTCAGTTGGAAACCAGGATCTACTCCATGCAGATGCATCTCTGATGCCCGAGGACTTCAGAGTTCCCCACCTAAGAAGCAAGCTGTTACAAGAAAAAGGCTCCTCATGGATAAATAATGACTTAAACACTGAAAACAGAGGATTTAAAGGTCAGTGTCCACAGAGGAAGAAAGTTGTCCCAGGGCATCCAAGGGATTTCTGCTAATGCCTGTGTGGTCAGACCATCTGCGAGTGGCTGGAGTGAGGGCTAATACTGACATGACAAAGATGACTACCAATACTAATTTTTTCAGAGCCATTTGAGTGACAGCGATGAGCTGGCAAGTGAAACTCAACTTAGATAATAAATGTAAACCTATACACGTGTGGAAAAATCAATCCGAGTTACATACAAGCAGTGACAGGCACTGAGCCACCTTTCACTGGGAAATCGGGCACAAGGCATTGGAGTTGCCATCAACAGTCCTATGAAAACATTAACTTGCTGCTGAATCAAAGTGGGAATTAGTTCAGAAGGAAGAAAGCGCCCGACATTTGTCCTACTCCGAGTTTTCCTCCTCAGTGCTGATCCCGGCTGCTCTCAGGGGTGCAGGGACGTGGTCGGGTGCGGTGTGCTCCCAGCCATGCTAAGTCCTGCATTGCTGCATCGTTAGGCACCAGCAGCGAGCGACCTGCCTAGAGGAGCTTGCTGTGCAGATGGACACGATAAAGGATGGAAGAAAGAGAGGAATATCTAGAACAGTGAGCCGCTGGCAGGGCTGAGAAGCACCTCAGATCTCCTGAAACTCAGCCCAATGCTTGTTTATTCAGGCACATTGCATCCCGAAGGCCTTTTGGTGTCCTCAGCACCACATAACGCAGCGTTATACACTTCAGGGTATGAACTACAGAACACTCTTTCAAACTCAGAACAAGCCCTTCACATTTACTTGATCTCTTTTACGCTGTTCAGCGCTGGGACAAGGGCTGTTGCCCTTCTTCATAGGTGGAATCTTGCACACAGATTTTTCACCCCAGTATAAAATTACAAAATACAATAAAATGACCAAATTTGCTTTCAGTGACCCCAGTGGAACTCTGGAAAATAAAGAGCTCTATAGAGGTATGCCCAGTGCACAGGTACAATCCCAACCAGAACCTGCCCTCCAGAAAAATAACAGTAGAGGACTGTATTTCTCTTTGAGTGCACAGAACAGTTCACACGCATGGCAAATGGGAAGGTTGCAACAGAAGAAGACAGAGAAAAAAATTAACGCGTGTGTTGAATATAAATACGTTATTTTGGATCTGCCTTCTGAGAGCTCCAGCAGAGAAGTGTGCCCTCCAGCAGTGCTTCTTTGAGCAAGGGTACTGCTGCTGATGCAGCCCTGGCATGACACAACACGACACAACACGACACGACACGACACGGCATAGCAGCCTCCCTCCTGCAGCTCTCTTGCCCAGGGCAGCTGGTAAGGGGATCACCGCGGTCACTGCTGGTCCCCTGTGCCTGACACACAGCACTGCATGTACCGCTCAGACACAGACCTCATGAAGAGGATGAAGTAGGGGAGCCAGGTTTGCAAGTTCTTGCACTCCGTGCACAAGACTTGACATATCTGAGGAAAAAAAGGCTTCCCTCAAGACGTTACGAGTATTAGCTAATCTTGCCTCAGACTGCTTTCAACTTGCATAAGTGGTTAAATTCAAACTGCCTTCAAACACAATCTTCTCCAGCAACGCACAGGAAGGACCAGAGCATGGAAAGGCTTGGGCAATTTGGACTTTGTATTTTGGGCTCAGAAAAACCTTTATTCTTCGCCATGCCTTTTAAAACAAGTTGACCTACCTGCTCCTTTCAGTCTTGCTTTATTGTAATGTGAGTGTAAGTTGGTTTATGCCTACTTGATACCTGGGTGTGAAAACAATCCACCTTATTCTTGTTTGTAAGGTAACAGTATGAGAGGGGAAACTAAAGAATCATCATCTCTCTCTATATCTACACATGTGTGCAGAGCTATTAACTTAATGACAAACATTATGTCACTGCAGAGTTTTGTACCCAGAAACACTTAGAGAGGGATCTATTTGCTCCCCTGCCCTATGGGGAAACTATTCTTAAGCACTCCGACATGGACATAAATGTGCTTGCACTTATACGCTTATTGCTCTCGCCACGGTGGGATGTTAGACACTTCGATGCTGTGATATGATTGGTTTCTAAATCCCAGTCTCACAGGATTTTAATTACTGGTCTGGTGCAGCTGGGAGTGGAACTTGCTGCTGTTGGATGGAGGGGGTCGATATGCCGGCCCAGAACATATTGAGCCACGGTGCTTGCAGACTCTATTGCACTATTTAATCATCTTTTGCAAAATTTACAGTGCAACAGAAGGAATCAATACTGAATTTATCACATTCCGTTGTAAATATGAGCATGGAGAGGGAGAGAGGATTTCAGGCACTCTTGCACAACAGATGGCCTGGGATGGATGCGTTATAGCAGGTGCCAGACCTGGAGGAAACCTCCAGGACAGAGCACTCAGGGGCAGCTACGAGGCGTGTGGCTCCCCAGAAACACTGACCCTGACACCCCGCTGCCACCTCAGGCTGAGGAAAGGCTCAGTGTCCTCTGAGGCACTGGCAGGAGCTCAGGGGACGACTCAGCCGCACTCCCTCCGACACTGTAGCCTGGGCAATAAGGGATCTGCGAGCACGCGGCTCTGCGGGAGCAGGGATGCTCCCCTGGCATGAGCACTTATCACTTCCATGCATGCCTGCAGGATGCTGGACAGCAAAGGCAGAGTTATTATTTCACACTGGCCTGGTTTTGCTCACAAGGACTGAGTTACAGCCTTGTTCTCCACAAGACAAACAGTTCCTAACTCTAGCTAATGTGGGGCAAAAAAACCCAGTGAAGACAGAGCAGCCTGTGGTTTTCACTTCTTCAAATCGAGTTGCAACAACACTGGCTTTCAAGACAAGCACACACATTCTCCCAGCCCCCTGCAGACACGCTGTGCATTTATAACGGGTGCCACGGACCAAAGGGACTCCTGGTTCCTGTCTTGCTCTGTCCTGTCAGCTGGCACTGCCATACCTGCACCACTGCTCCTTCCAAAAACCTGGGTGATGTCAAGGCACAAAGGCAGAGCCAGCAGAGATCAAGGGTGGGAGAGGAAAAGCTGCCAAGGCAGCTTTAGAATAAATGAAATGATTTTCGAAGGGAACCAGCTCATCTGGGAACTTTTTGAGCATACTGTCTACTGTCTTGGGCCCCGGGGCAGCGCTTTTCAACCTGATCAATCTCCAGGGCTCAATGAAGAACCGAGCAAAGCAAAACAATTCAGTAGGTTTAAACTCACTGTACAGTTGCATCTGAACCTTGGCTAGAAATTTTTGGGGATCCACCCATTAGAAAGGACCTCTTGTTCAGAGCCCGTCAGCCTAGCAGACCTACGGCAGCATGACTTCCTCAGTTTCTCATGTAGTTTCCCCAGTTTTGCTCTTGCTTATGCTAGTGACTTCACCAAGTGCAGTGAAACAACAATGTCACCTTCTGAGGATGTGATCAGGCCCAAGGTATCTCCTCTTCATCATCACAGCTGTCTAGTGATGTCCTTCACTCTCTCTATGTAAGAACAGAGCCCTTTCCATCTGGGATACAACTGAAAATGCTCCAAGCCATATTATGCAGAATCCAAACACAAGAAAGCCGGCTATAATTACAACCTCATTTTTCCTGAGAATACCACAAGCACTTTCACTTTCTGATGTCAAAAGAGCATCCCTTGTAATGCTGGCTCTGTAATTCATTTACCCATCAGTCATCCTATTCCCAATATCTGCAATTATACTGGACCAAATAGGTTAGTGTGGTGCATTACCAACAAATGTACTGTGCTAAATTTACTGGCAAATCGAGTTCAGAAGTCTGGGTTCTTGCAGCTTCAGCTAAAATGTTTTCATAAATGTATGTTCTTTCCTTCCTCTCTTTCCCTCTCTCTCTCCCCCCTCTAATTAGAGATGTGTGCACTGAGCTGACTTGATCGCTCACGTTTTACAAGAGAGACTCGAGCGCCAGACCTAGGCATGCATGCTCAAGTCTCTCAAGGCGGCAGTGGCGGTGAGGCTGCTCCAGTGAGATGTGGCTCCACTCCCAGCTTCCCCAGCTATGTGCTGCATGACCTCAGCTACTCAGCCTCTCTGCACTTCAGAGACCATCAATCCCAGTCCAACAGATTGTAAGCAGTGGTATGAGAACAGGGAGCAGTGCCGGAGTCACACTGAGGGTCCCACGCAGGCAGAAGGAGGCAAAGGGTGTTTTGGCGCAGGCATTTCCCATGCAGGAACAGCCTGGTCAGCCTGCATGCTGGCTCTAGGAGGAGCTGGAAGCAAAGGGGATTTCTGAAGATGGGAAGTAAAAAGCAAGGTGGTCAGTGATTAGGAGAGTGCTGGGGAGAATGAGACACATAATGAGGCTGCTCAGGTTTGGCAGGAGGAGATGTGTCTGTGCCTGCGATGGGGATGGAGAGAGGCGAGGTCCCGACAACGGGCAAGGGGTCAGTCTCTGAAGGAGGGAACTGCTCTGCTTTTAAGCAAAGATATGAAATGTAAGACACCACCTACCTACGTGCATCAGCAAAGTAGTGCATTTCCACACAACAGCAGCTGCCAGTTCAGCCAACCCCTCGCTATGTGGACACGCACACAAAACACACCTTGGAAAAGCACTTGGAAAAGCAATTCGATATCCAAGAAACATGACAGCTGAGCTGTTAAGCGCCAGGGAAACCTTGCTTCTACACTTCTTTTTGTGCCCAAGTTTCTCAGGTGTGTATGGAGGGAAGAAGTCACAATATTCTGATTTTGCATTTCATAAGCTCTAGCCCAAGAACAAGACAGTTCTCTGCAGCATTTTCTTCTGTGCTTTGTTTAGTGTAACTTTAATTTATTACAAGGATACCACAGCTATCACAACTCTTCCCAGCACAAGGCTGTGAAAGGTAAAGTGTCCCATGCTGGGAGAAGGGGTATCTCCCTGCAGGGAAGATCTCTCAGCAGCAGTGCTGTCCCTCGGTTTGAAGTCCATGGGGTTTCCCCAGCCTGTGTCCCCCTTCCACTCCCAGTTAGCCTTGCTAAGCCTCACCCAGGGCAACCTGCTCCAGGTGACCCTGCTTTGAGCAGGGGTTGGACTAGATGGTCTCCAGAGGTCCCTGCCAACCTCGGCAATTTCACGGCTCTGGGATTGTACAATGCCCCTGCACCCTGATGGGGAAACACAACTCTCCCCTCAGCTCCCTCTTTGTCCCTCATGACTATTACAGAGCATCTTTGGACCTAGATGCTTTAGTCAGGGGCAAAGATACCATTCTTCAGTGAGTGCAAAGTATGAGACAGCAGCTGGATACGGTCAGAGGAACACATGACAGCAATGAAACACTGTTGAGCAACAGACGAGGCATCAGCAAACCACTTGCAATGTCTCCTGCAGACAACTGAGTACTGGTGAGAACACTAGGGGAGAGAAAACAGCAGCTCTGCAGCATCCAGGTGAGCTCCTTCCAAGCAAATGTGCTTGTTCCACAGTCCGTCCACAAGGCAGTGGCGGCTGACGTTCTGGCTGTCAGCAGTGTGATCTCTCAATAGCAAATGACAGCGTGATGCACAGGGCTGGGACAGGCTGCAAAGGGCCTTTACAATGAAGGCAAGCAGACTGTGCCTGGTTTAATAAAGGAGGGGCCACTCAAGAGATGCAGAGGGACAAACAACTCCTGGTGAACCTCTCCAGCCTGTTCAGGTTTCTAAGCTCCTTCAAGTCTCCTGTAGAGACTTGCTGGAGGGCAAGAGGGCTGGTAGCAACATGAGCCATCAGGAAGGTTTAGTTTGACTATCAGCAAATGTCCAGAGCTAAGAGAAGGATGGAGGGCAGGAATACACCCACTGTGCTTCTAGACACTGGGGGTCACAGGAGCTGAGCTCTGGTCCCGGTTCCCCACGGATCAGTGCCTGCCTGGGCTCCTCCGGCTACCTGCATTTCAGCAGCAGGTTCTGGAGCAGAATCAGACTTAGAAGGGTGCTAGTAGGCATCTGAGCTCTATGGCAAGGCTACCCTATCGCCTGCAGAAAGCTGAACCTTCTAATACCGGCTATTTCGTGCAGCAGATTTAAATACTGACATAATAAAAGCTCCCTCTAAAACGAAGAGACTTCCATCGTCAACGAGCTGGAGACCCTGCCTTCCTTCCTCCAAGCCAAACACAAAGCCCTCTGCATCGATCGTGCCTGCAGTAGCAACTGGTGCACTCTGTGGATGTGAGCTCCCACCCACTCCTTCCCATAAACACTGATATTTATGGTGTCAGCTCAGGTCAGGAAACTGTGAAATGTCACCAACAACTGTCCCGAAAGGACAACAGAGCAGTGACTTCGTCTCGCGGTCTGCTGGGCACACACACGCTGACCACAAGGCGATAAGGTCCTGGAGGGGTCAAGTGAGTCACTGAATGGGTCACAAAAGGCCAGGGATGTGGGGTGAGGGGCAAGTGCATGGGAGCTTCCCTTAAAAAAAAACACCAGTGCTGCACAACGGGGTAGTTGTTTTAGCAGAGAGGGGCCTTGGCAGTTAATGGCTTTGGCCCCGAGGGCAGGGCACCAAGCGAAGGAAGTGTTTGGGAGAGTAAATGGACAGTTAGTAAAAAGGCAGGTGTAGGGAAGGGTAAGGGAGGGAGCGAGGGGAGCCTGTTCCATGTCAGCAAACAGGAGACATCCTACGCGCGGATGTCAATGGCAGACCACATGGGGAAATTATCCTCACAAAGGGCCCGGGGCAGGCACACTTTGAAAGGTGTTCGATCTCCACTTCTGAGACCTTCAGCCATGTATTCATCGCAGATTATACTAACAAGGATGCAGGGACCAACGCTTTGTTATCGCGCAGAACTGGGAGGAGGGGAACACCCCCAGTCAATGCGATGAAAACCTCGTGTCAGGCACCAATCGTGAATGCAAAACTCACTGAAAGGAAAGGGAAGGATCTGCTGTAACACTACCAGCTCAGAAGAATTCACCTGACAAAAAGCGGAGACGTATTTGATTTAGCAAGTAAATTGTGATAAATTTTCATCATAACTATGACCGCAAAGGGTAAGAGGATGTTGTGGATGGGCTGGCGAATACAGATTTATCTGAAGAACATTGCAAACTCAGCCCTGGGATCCTACAAGGACTTTTGCATCATGGACCAAGTGGAGATTCATGTTGGTGGACTGCTGTTCCCAGGATCTAAACACTGGGACATGCTCATACCTTCACAAGACAAAAATTTCCACTTGGAAATGCATTCTTAGTGTGGACTCTCTTGAATCTGTATCCAGAAGGATTTCCCTGGGACTGGATTAAGAACAGAACGGTGATGAGCGATTGTCACATTTTAGTGCTATGGCTGACTAAATTCAGACTTTTCACTTTGATTTGGTACACAATCCCTTCAGTTGTGCTCAAACAAACACAGTCCTACAGATTGTTATACGCTTTTTTCTAAGATCCAAGTGAGTTCTGAGCTGAGACACTTTGCCACGAACAAAGAACTCTCTATGAGCATCGAGCAGCAGAAACGGTTATTCATGAAGATAGCAGTGGCTCCAGTACAGATACAGAAACGGCTTTTGAACAAAAAGAACAGTCCTCTCTATTAAAAGAGGCCTGTATTGTAACAGCACTCAGATAGCTGAGCAGGGGACAGATGTAGAAATGAGCTGGACTTGCTACTTGCAATTATTTATTCAGTACAGTGAAATTCGTTAGTGCCAACTTCATTTATTTGCACACGTATTTTACCTGTACTTAGGATAACCAAGCAGCTGCCTCGGTACTTTCAATCAGCTAATAATACACACATCTTGCAAGGAGACTTTCAAAGGTGTAAATGAGAAGCAGGTATCTTTGTAAAAAATGTTATTCCAGAGGGTACGATGGGCGGCTGCCAGCCCAAACTCAACGGACTGAGAAAGAGCTCTCAGCCTCTTGCTGGCAGCTCTGCCATCGCCTTCTCTCATGACTACAGCGTACGTACGTCCCTGCTGACATTGGCTGTGCCTCTGTACCATCTTCACAGAGGACTCCCCCTTTGCCCTTGCAGCTAGTCCACGCTGGCATTTTAGGCATTTTTAGATAGCAAACACTGCTGTTGACATTCATACCATCCCACAGGTGAAATACTCCCCAGCCTCAAGAGCCACAGACTCACCCTGCTCAGATCTGTTCACAACCCTGCTGTGACGAGGACTTTTCCACGCCAGCACTTCGACCACGTTGCCTCTCTCCCTAACACCACAGAGAGTCTCTTGCTCGTTGCACTCACCATCAAAGCCCTTCCTGGTCTGTGCATTCACAACTCACCACCCAGGAGGGTGAAGCCCACTCCACTCCTCCCACAGGCATCCCTGTCCACAACTGTGGGATCTCAGAGGTCCTGTTGGAGCAGTTTCTTCTGACCATCAGAGCCCCTGGACAAGCAACTGCTGAAGACATGCAATTGGGACTGTGCAGCAGATGTGCAGCAAGTCAGATGCACTGAGAAAGTGCCAGTTTCAATGTTCATGCAGTGTCTACATATGCTACAAACATGAAGCAGGTCTACCACACCAGACAAATGCATTGGACCACACATGGGGCAATATTTTTGTCTAAGGACTTCCCAGTCACCACACGCACATACTCCCACAACCTACAGAGCAGCTGTCTGCTTTTTCTGCTCCCTTCTCTGCAAGCATTCCCGAGGAACCTTGGCCAAATCCATTTGCAATAGGTTTACTTTCAGTGGCTTATTTTTGGGGGGGGTTAAATTTATGGCCAAGAGATAGGGTTCTGGTATCTGGTAGGCTCCAGAGAAATCTTGACTCACAGTTAACTGTGGAATTCAGTGGTATTGAATCTCAACCTTTTGCTCCTATTTTTCTATTTGTGAAAGATAACAAGCATATGGTATAGATGCATATCAAGGTTCAATGTTCCTACCATTATTTTTCTTCATCTCTTCCGGGGAGGTTTAGCCTTCATGGACACCACTTTCCATTATCTTTTTAGTTGCTTTCTTAAGGAATGAGCCTTATGTGAGCCCGTTGTACAATTATCTGCCTGCCTGCTTCCCTAGAATTAACTCCTAAACTCCTGAGATGCCCACTCCATGAAGATTATCACATTCCTAAAATTTCTGCAGAAATTGGCATCTGGCTAGAGAGACGCTAGAGAGTCTGTCCACTGCAGGGACAGGCTGACAGCATTCAGCTGCTATAGGCTGCATTTGGCAGAAGGCTGCTGCCAAGCACACACTTGAAAGCAGGCACAACATCGCTGCTTCTTGCTCATTCAAAGGTGCCCTAGGTGACCCTGCAGTGAGGAGAGGAGTTGAAATTGTTGTAGTAGGAGGAATACTAGGGACAAAGGACACAAATCTGGAGGAAAGCAGAACTTTACTGACTAGCTCTGCAGTTTGCAGAACAATTTGCATCGTCGGCAGATGCAGCTATTTTAATAGCACCATGCAGATGTAGATACACATTCAGCAGACTCTGGTTCTGGGTAACAGCATAACACAGATGCAAATGTCATCCTGGTAAACATCAGCAGGACGATAAAAATAAAAAAACTGTTGTCATGGTAGCACATGTCTATTCTGTTAGCTAAATGCATCTTCTTCTTCTTCTCTTCCACTAGTGCTGATGAGCTTTTTCCCCACAAAGACAGTCTAGCATTGCAGCAGGTTGCCCAGAGAGGTTGGGCAGTGTCCATCCTTGGACATTTTCAGGACCCAGCTGGCTAAAGCCCTGAATAACCTGGTTTGGCCTCACAGCTGACTCTGCTTTGAACAGGAGGTTGGACTAGAGACCTCCTGAAGTCTTTTCCAACCTGAACCATGCAATAATTCTACAATTTTTCATCTCTTTAGTATCATAGAATCATTGAAGTTGGAAAAGACCCTTAAGATCATCGAGTCCAACTGTAAGTATCTCTACGGATCTGTAATCTGGAGCTGTGAGTACATAAGAGATGACAGTAAAGCAGGATCCATGAGAAAAAGGGGTCTGTGATTTATCCAGGAGGACCAATAACTGTACAAGCTCATTTCTACCAATTCTCACAAGAGCTGCATTGCCAAGGTACCAACAATACCTGAGCCTCAACCATTTAATGTGGGTACTGATACCTATCCAGTGCTTTGTCTACAGAGCAGATCCATTCCCAGTAAAGCAGGGGCTCTTCGATTCCACACCACACAGGTACATAAGGGATATGACAGATGAGTAGAGTGCAAATTGCGAAAGGGAAATGTTCAAAATACTGAACAGAGAGACCAGGGGATGCACCCCTGCTGAACTGCAGGAAACACTCAATGACTGAGAACAGCCACCAGAAGTACATGAGAAAAACCATTGGAGATGAATGGGAACACAGAAACTAAAAAATAAAGAGATTAAAGCAAACAGTAAATCACATCTAATCCTGACAATGAAAGAGTGTGGTCCGTGTCTGAGCCTGACAGTTCTGTGGAACAGGCCTACTCAGAAAAAGTGCTCCTGGCCCAAGAGCCGGCTGGAGCTACGAAACTCACCTCCATCCAGCAGCAACTTGACCGTCAGGTAGTCATCAGCCAGTACTGCGTAGTGTAGAGCTGTGCAGCCCTTGAAATTGGCTCGGATGTTCAAGCGGTTGTTGAAGTCGTCCTCCCGGGTTACAAGGACTGCAGGGGAAGAAGAATGAAAGCTCAGCTCACTGAGACAAAGTAAAGAACTGCTCATCTGAATGTGCACCAGCAGCATGGACCACCACCACCAGGCTGGAAGCTTGTTAAGGGCCTAATGGCCTTTTCCAGGAGACAGTTGGGACCCCGGTGGGGGTTTCTGCTGCCTATTCTCCCTACTCCTCTGAGCAGCAGTGGAGATGAAGACAACATGGTTTCCACAAATCCCAGTGACTGCCTTCACAGTGCCCAGGCAGGGGAGGAGGTGGTTGGAGAAAGCCCGAGAGAAGACCTCTCAGCCTTGTTCCAACCACAGCCTCTTTGCACCTTCAAAGTGAAATCAGGATTCAATGCAAGCAAGCAATACGGAGAGTTCTGCCTTTCCCCCCGCCTTTTACTGTCCAGAACGGCCACAGAACAACCATTCAATGCTTCCTCCACACCACCTTCCTCCCCCAGACAAAACACGATCCCAGCAGGCTGCACCTACTTAAGGCTGGAAGCACAAAGCACCAAAACCTACAAGCCATAACCAAGAGAAAAGAGCCAGAGAGGCTGAGGGATGACAGCGCTACAGGTCCTCGGGACAGCAGTCAGCTGGGAATGCCCACTGGAACTCCTCAGAGTCATGCTAAGCTTCCCGTATCACATCGCTCCGATTGCTCATGTGCTCATCTCCATCAGGAGCTGCCTCCTCTACTCCACACTTCCCAGAAATGCCAAGAAGTAGCCATTTAAAAGCAGGAACTCTTCTAAAAATACTTCCTTTGTTATCTGAAAAGTAATACGGGTTAAAGTGCTGCAGAGCACAATATTCAACTCAGTTCTGCTCTTGTCCATATCTACCTGCTTGCCATCTTCGGTTTTGTGTTGAAACCGGCTGTTCTTTGGGACTTTTGAGATTTTATCCTGTGTTTGCCTAGTCACCAGTACAGTGTGCTCCATGAGGTGTATTCCTCGATGCTACCGGGATGGGAATAATTCATAATAACGCATCTTACAACTCACTAGAAATCCTGGAATCCCCTGAGCAAATGCAATTACACCGAGCCTTGGCAGGTTTTGTGAAATCAGACCTAGAAATCGTGATGTTTCTTTGAACAGAAACTGATGCTTGCTAAAGCTGATTAATTATAGTATTTTCTTCCTTTGAGCTCCATTCTACTGAATGCCAACGTGCATGGATACCCTGCAAAAGGAAAAGCCCAATGACTTGTGTTTCCAGGCCAGAGCAAAGCTGGGCCAAGGCATTCCCAGAAGGACAGGAGAAGGACTGCGTGGTGAGACAGACACATGGAAACACTTAAATCTTCCAGATCAGGTGTAAAATCAGAGTTTGGACTGCAAAGCTGGAAGATCACGGAATGCATTAAATCAACCATGTACAGAGGCAAAGGCTCTCTGCAGGGGAGCCAGCACCACACCAGGCGAAAGTGCCTCCACTGCTGATGCTCCGGTGCTAATCGAAGACCTATTTTTAGATGCTGTTTCTACAATGGGAAGGAATATTCTCCCAAGCCAGGAGAAACTCACTCCTGATACTCAGAGTGATTACTACAAGGCAGTAATGATTTCAGCAAACAGAAGAGAAGCTGTGACAGGAGAGGATGCTGCCCCACCATCGCCTGGCCTTCAAGCAAATTCCTAATTCTGGGAGTCTCCAGCAGACCAGCCCGTGTGTCTGGGCAGGGCTCCAGCACCCATGGGCCCAGCACCCTGCTCGGGTCCACGGGAAGGGTCTGCAGCAGCAATACTCTTCTGCAGCTGGTCTAAGGGTCAGGCTTTAGGAAACCTCCTGGTTTTTAAGCCCTTTGCTCTGGTCATCAGCAATAATGAACAACGGAAAAAAGAGTGGCTCTTTTTAGGTATTGAAGGAAATACCAGGCTGCTGATTAGCCAGGAAGGGACAACTATGGGAGCAGAGACAGCATCTTCACAACATCAGCCCTGAGAGCGTTCAGCATGCCAGAGAGAAGCCTGATCTAAAGCCTGGCCAAATGGACGATCACAGCCACCAGAGAGGTCACGTATTCCATAGTCAAGAATCCAATATGAGCACCACTCTCATGTCTGCAGGGAGGGCAGATCCCTCTCTCATTTCAGCATTCACCATCTTCACTGGCTCTTTTATCAACACGCAGATGCTATCTACTCAGGGCTGCGGGTTTTGACAGGCACTGCACTTCATATCTGATTTTTGAGGAAAGGGAGGCTGTCGCACCCACTCCAGAATTAATGGAGACTAATCCACCTCCCACTCAGCTGGTGGAGGGGGCGGGCAGGCAATAGGGCCAGGCCTGGCCACAACCCTTCTCCCCAGCTTTGGGAGATGAGGAAGCCCCATAAGCACACAGCCCCACCATGGAGTCTAAGTGATGGTGGGGCTGGCATGTGCTGTCTCCTGTTGAATGAACACCACCCAGCTGGGGGGCTAAATTCTGCTCCTGGAGGTGCGTTCAGCTCCTTGGTGAATGGGTATATAACCAAAATTCAAGGACTTTACCATCGAGAACTTGAAAGGGCTCTGAGCACCTAATACTTTCTCACAGCAAAGCAAGCAGACCCAGATGGCGGATCCCCTGCAGGGCAGTCTCCACATTCCCTCCTGAGAGCTACCGACAGATTTCCAAAAGATTTGAAAAGTTCAGAAAAGAAAAACGCTGTAATGAATACCTGATGCCGTCCTAGCCCAGCATCTCTGCTAATGAACCGCAATACCTCCAGGAAGATCAATTAATGCCCTGGCTCCTTTCCTTTCCTGGGTCTTTTCTCCAAGCATACAGGGTGAGTATGTATATTTATTTATTTGTCGTCATTTCCTACCCAGGGAGGAGCAGGATAATGAACTGCGTGCGTCAGGGAAGATGAATCTGAGATACTAGGGAGCAGTGCAGTAAAGAGATTAAAGTGTTATTATTGTTGGGTTTTTTCCCCCATGGTCCGTTGTGACAGCTCGGCCGTCATCTGTAAAAAATGTCTCAGAGAGAGATAATCATCGGAAACTCAATAAAGCGTCAGGGGAAGCCTCGTCTACCATCAATCACTGGGTGCCTGGAAATTTTCAGCCCTCTGTCTCCCTTCCTGCCATCCATATAAATGTCTGTAATATATTTTGTGCAGTGTTTGTGGAGCATACCCTCTCGATTTGGATGTTTTTATGAAAAAATATTTATACACAAAATATGTAAATGCATAAAAAAAAGTTAAAAACAAAGGCAGTTTCTCTCTCTCCCTCTCTTTTTAAAAATGCAACTGAATTTATTCTTTTTAATAAAACACGTCAACCAAAGAATTAATGCAACTTCTTCCTGAGTGGCCTTATCTTTTCTTCCCCCCAAAAATATATAACATTATAGAGGGATGAATGCAGACAAAAACAATTAACTTTATTGGTTGATATACTTTGTCTTAAATAAAGTCTATGTACATGCATTATGTATTGGCATTCCATTGTTCATTTTTTAATGTTGTTTCATACATTTTGCATTCACTGCTACAGCAATCTGATATATGCGTGTTCTCACTTCCATCAAGGAGCAGGTCTATTACATGGGTGGGTTAAAGTGAGGGATGAGAGCGGAGAGCTTTTAAAAATAAAATAACGCCCTGTCAGAACTGTCCCCTCACTGATTCATCTTCTTAACTCAACCTGTGTTTTATGAAAGGTTCAAATATTACACCTTCATTAGACTTTATATAGCTCTTAGCGGTGAGGCAAAAAGCACAGACAGACCAATGGATAATATCACCGTCTGATTTAGGCTCTGCAAACTATGCAGGGCAAAGAGAGGCTCTGGACAACCTGTGTGGCTTCCTCCAATTTTCTCCTTACAGCAGCTAGGAAAAGGTTTAACTTCAAAGGAGAAGGTCAGAGCACACAAATGCAGTCACTGTGGATGCAGCAGTCCCCGGGAACACAAGACCCGGCAGCTGGCTGAGCTCTGGCAGGTTGTTGGGAATGGCTGGGACACGTTCCATGGTCTGCCAGCTCAGAGCCGAGGCCAGCGGGTCAGCAAGGCGCTCGGATGGGGAAAAGGCTTCTGGAACAGGGAAAGCAACAGCCAGGGACATTTTAGCGGAGTCAGGTCCTGCCAGCGCTCCTGCCAGCCTGGGAGCTGTAAGCCTGGAGACCAGAAGCATCCTTGAAACGTGCAGCTGGCCTCTTCGAAGCACAGCCAGGCAGCAGGAATCCAGACATCCCCCCCCAGGATTCCATCGATAATCACAAAACCAAGAAAATTTAACCACCATTTATCGTCATAAAAAGTGGAAACAGTCTGGGAAATTTAAATTGGTCTGAATAGACAGAGCAAGCCTCTGATCATTGCAGGGGGGTTGGACTAAATGACCTCTAAAGGTCCCTTCCAACCCAAACTGTTGTATGATTCTAAGTCTGCATCAACATCCCAGCACTGGGATAGCTGCGAGCAGGATCTTCACCACACTGTTACAAATTAGAACAAAGATAAGGCAGAGGTAGAACATGAGTAACTGAAGTCCTTCAGAGACTGAGAAGGGAGACAGTGCTCAGAAACTTCAGACATGGGCCGTGGAAAATCATAACAAGATGAAATGATGCTGCAGAAAAATTTCCTTGTTTTCACATAGACTTCAAGGGCTGAAAGCTAGCGTTAATACCTGCCCAAAAACCAGCAGCAGTAACTGCAACCAGTTATGTCATTCAGCTTTAATTCAATTGGACAAGTCTTTCTTCATTTTACATCTACTTATAAGATCTAGAGTAAGGCTACTGGTGGAATACACTGCCTTGAACCCTTCTGCTTCCCCAGCAAGTGGCTGCATGTGGGTCAACGGGATGACGCTCCTATCTACAACTTTGTGTTATGTTCTGGCTATATAAAAACAGGTTATCTCTAGGACGTTGAAGGATTGCTTCTCATAAACATCTACATAATGTTTTCTCTCATCTTCAGACATATGCTCACCCACATACCATCAGTTAGTCTCCATTTAAATGGAAGCTGAAGCTAGCTCTAAAAAAACCAAACAAGGTAAAATTTCCATTTCAAAGCCAGGAAACAAAATTTGGGGACCTGAAAAGCAAATGCAGGTAGCTGCACACAATCCATATTACCTTCTAAAGAATGGAGGCCTTTTTCCTTGGCAGTCTCATACACGCTGCTGAAATCATCTCCAAGGTTTGGATCTGCGTTAGCTGCGAGCAGGATCTTCACCACACTGTTACGAATTAGAACAAAAATGAGGCAGAGGTAGAATATGAGTAACTGAAGTCCTCCAGAGACTGAGAAGGGAGACAGTGCTCGGAAAGCCCTCCTCAATCATTGCCAGCTAGCAAATGAAAGTTAAACCAACAACCATAATTGAACATTTCAACAAGTACAACCACACCAGCATATTCTCAAATCAATTAGATGTGGGAGGCGCTTGAGGCAGGGGTGACACTGTAGGAAAACACAGTCCTCCCAAGAAGACCTGCACAGAACAGGCTCTTAGCAAGAGTCGTATTCCCAGTCTACCATGGGAATCAGTTATGTCCCCATAACTTTGTGGGTCTGGGTCAGTGGTGGAAACTGTCCCCAGCCACAGTAAAGGCACAGTTGGAGCCAGACCTTGGCTCCAAGGTCATCCCTGCCCCTGCAAAAAGGAAGATTCTTGTAATACTCTTCAGGTTAAGGGACGCAAAACTAGGTTATGCTGTTACTTCTGCTTTTGGGAAGCCTCCTTTAATAAAGGTGCCATCCTACCAAGACAAGAAGCACATAGCATTTCAGTACGAAGCACGACAAAAGGCAGGGGGCTGGAAGGACCCTATTCACTCTGGAGGTTTCTGCCCTACAATTTATAGCATTCACTTGAGCGGTCCCTCTACACTGATGCAGCTAATGGAAGCCACCCTTGAAAAGGCATCTCTTGCACCCACATTGGCTATGAGAGACAGCTAGTCTTTTTTTGCCTCTTTCTGCCCTCACAAGATGAAACACTGACCTCAGCGTTTAAAAAATAAATTTCAATTGCATTAATTATGTGGGGTTCTGGAAGAAAAGCATTTGACTGCTGCATGAAATTCAGGCAAACCTCCGTTCCTGAGAACCAGACGTATGAGATCGTATGAGATTCGTATAAGATCACCACTGAAGACAGCCTGATCATCTGCAACCAGCCCAGCAGCTGCCAGGACTTCTGAAAGAGATTTAACCTCTGAATTTGCAGAGAAGTTCCCCATTATTTTATATTGTAGCTGCAGGGCCCACTGGAGAGGCAGGTCTCCCAGGGCTGACCAGCATGGCAACACAGGCAGGACATACCAGACTAAAACTCTCCTACGCTTTGGGACTGAGGCTTTCAGTCTCCAGAGCTGTAAAGTTATCAACACACTGCAGCAGGACAGATCAACACAAGACATACAGGCCAGGCAATTTTGGTGTGAAAGTCCTCCATCTCTGCTTCCGAACGCAAACAATCATCAGGCAAGAATTAGATTTCTCACCACTTCTGAAAGCAGCTTGAAGCCAGTTAATTCTTAATTTTTTTCCAGGGTTCAAGCTTTCCATGACAACTAGACAGTAACTCGTTAGTTAGCATTCATCACTGATGACATGGCTCACGGGCTGACAGCGATGTGCACCGCAGACTGACTGACATGTATCTGCAGGCTGTGTCTTGTCAAGTCACATTTAGAATTTAACTTAAGCTCCTCTCCCATTTACCCCATAAATGCATTAGTGGAATAAAAGGTGGTTATTTTATTCTTTGAATATGGTACAATAGAGGCCAGCTCCTTACTGGCACTGGTAAGCTCTTCACCACGTACAAAGTTACTTCTAGTGAGAAAAGCACCAGGCTGGAAGCCAGGAGAACCTCCCGCCATCTCCCGTGTGAGCATACAGAGTTCATTTATATCTGTATTTTAACAACGCCTTTAGTTCTAAAATATTTAGGTCGCGATGCACTGGATCTTATTCTTCAAACAGCAACTATGATCTTTCACCATTTCAATGTAGTCAGGAGCACACTGCACTAAAGATTTTCTCGAATGGTTTGAGTTGCACACCCATGATCAAATTAGGTATCTGACGGTTTAGGACTGGCACTAAGGATGGGGATCATGTCACCTACTTTCAGACATCAGCAATGGAGGACACGAAGCCCTAAGTAGCCTCCCATCACAGATGTGCTCCCTCTTTACCACTCAAATCCCTCCAACTAGCCTGAATTTCCTTTCAGTTCCTTCAGCCATTTTGGTCTTGGTGCAAGGATCACTGTGTGAGATCATCTACTATCTTCAGCATAGTTCCAGCGAGATATAACTTTACTGTCTCATCCTCAGTCCTCTCAGAACAGACAATTTGCTGCCAGGGCAAAGCCACTGATACAAGTCTCCCCCTCCATGTTTGGTGTCTATGCTGTCCTGCTACACTGCTCCTGAAGGCCACATCAGTGAGGACACCTTCGGTAGGGCTGCCATCTCTCCAGCCACACAACAAGCCTGTAGGTCCTTCTGGACCACCGCAGGAGCATCAATAAGGCACAGGGCACAAAACCTGTCCTAAAAGTCCTTCAGCACCTCTAGCAAGGGCTTTTCAGAACACGGCTAGATCCAGACTCACCTCTGCTTCACAGCTCCAACGTGTTGCCTCATATAAAGGGACACTGCATGACCTTCACCACTGACCACTATGGCCACAGCAAAATGGAAAGCAAGAGAGAGGTTTGGCCGCAAGTAAAGCCACATGAGCCCTAGTGCATAGCCTTGGCTGTCCAGAACAGCTATAGTCAAAGCCTGTGAGCCCAGGCTCTTCCACCTCTGGTCATTAGGTAGGTCATCAGGTAGGTTTCGGCCTGTCAATCCTACTTTTGGTGCCTGGCTGGCAGTGCTGGGCAGGAGGTGTGCCATCTGCCCAAGTCTATGAAACAGGAGAAGTAAAGGTGCCACAGCCAGGCTTTCTACCCGAGAAAGCTCTAGCACAGGTCATTGATCTGTGCAAAGTTCTTCTGGAAGATCCAGTGCTGGATTCCTCGAGACATCCTGCATCTCCAGTACGTGGTACTGCTGTGGTCAGCCCAGTCATCAAGTGAACTGCAGCAGAGATCTGGAAGAGGCAGTCCCTGTGGAAAGCAGGAGGTACAGGATGGAAGATGGTAGGGCAGATACTGCCCTGTTGCCCTATGGGATCTTTGTTGATGATCTCCATGATCCTAGAGATGGACATCTAGCTACTGAACAGAAGCCAACATTAGTGCAATGTGCCTCAATTAAGCCTTTGATGATCTTGATGAACCAGCCCCAGCAGCTGACTTACTGTGATTCTTGCATCAGGGCTTCCAGCATCTACACCGGAAAACCAGGCCTTTCTGATCATTCAAATCCTTAGTAGTACAGGTTCTGATATGGCCAAACCACCCTTCTTGGACCCCGTTCTCATGGCTGTCAAGACCAAAGAGATCCCTCTACTCCAATTTTAGCTGACAGGCTACGATACATTTTAAGGTCCATGCATCTTCCTCATTTTAAGAGAAACGATCCCAAGTCCCAGTGTAGGACTTTAATCCACAACCTTGCAGGCCACGGGTGAGCTATAGGTACCGAATGAGTCATATGATAACACACAACGACTTGTAATTTCCTTGGTAACTCCATCCATCTTCCTTTCCTGTTCTTAGTGACTACGTTGAAATGAATGATCTTCCCAGGGACTTCATCAGATAACACCTTCACGTACTCTCAGCAACTCGCAGGAAGCCCTTTCCTATTCATTCATTGCCTACACCTTCAGCGTTTCTCGCTGGGTAATGTCCTTTCATGAAAAGTTTAGCAGAGGACCACAAATGCTAGATGCAAGGTGGGCTAAGAGTGAAAGCGGGAAGTGAAGATGTCAGAACTGCTCCGCTCTCTCTATTAACAACCCTCTACACCATTTACCCCCCAGTGATAAGAAACATTCCCTTAGCTCTTAAGATAGCTGGGAGGCTCCAGTTTAATACACACAGATATAATCTCTTGCTGGCAAAATCTGGTGTTCCAAAAGCCTGGCCCCATTTTGGGCTGCAATCCAGCTCCATACGCAGGAAGGACTCACTGGTCTAATAACAACACGTGGCACATTCAGCCTCCCTCTCTCATCATCTTTCAATCTCACCTCCTGCTTTTGGGACGTGCTGTCCCCTCCAGGCACTTCTGCACCAGCCAGACGTTCCTGGAATCACAAATATTGATCGTACCTATCCAATTTGAAGGTAATGGGACATTCAAGCAAATTAGCCTTTAGGAAAGGTAACGGCACCATCAAAATACAGAGTAACTGTGCTCATCAGCATAAAGCATGTGAATGTCATTGGAATAAGCAAGGGACTTGCAAAATGAGATGACAGCCACAAAGCATGATCTAGCAATGCAGTCCCTGGGTAAAAATCTCAGGTTTCCCAGGGAGAAGAGGTGTAACTACCTCCCAATTCATAAGGCAGTTGTGGGGGTCAATTAAGGAAGCTCTGGCGAACGTGCTAGAGAAGGCAGAAGGCATCTTTCTCTTCTGCACCAGCTCAGCTATTAGTTATTAATAAAGGGGTGACTTTTAAATGGAGGATTCTCTGGCCCATATACCCCCTGTTTTCCTCCTCTTGCTGCCAGGTGTTGGGGCAGAACAACACTCCGTGCAGATACCTAGAGGGAGCGGGATGCCAATGGCAGGCTGAGCTGGTCCGGGAAGGCAGGCTTCCCTCCATAACTCACCTGCGCTCAACAGCCTCAACAAGCTGAGTTTTAATTTGCTGATCAGGTTTTCATTAGATTAGAGGCAGAGCCTATTCATCAGCGTGAATATAAATCTAAATTGACCCTGGTGATGACTCAGAGGGCAACGCTTAACTGAAGTTCGCTGGGCAGTTCTATCGATTGGAGAAAGTGCTTTCTGCTTTTAATGGCTGCACCAACATATTGTTAAATAAATAAATACATACATACAATACAGGGGGTGGGGAAATCAATGTCGAGATGGCTGGAGGTGACTGGGGCTGCATCAGGGAAGACGTTGTGCCGGGACCCACGCGCCGGCAGCTGGGGTTGGTGAACCAAAAAGTCCAGTGATCCCCATGACCGTGAGTTATCAGCACAATGCAAAAGCCTTGACGGGTTTTGATACGCGGCTGCCCCGAGCTCTGGCAGAAGCCACAGGTCCTGCCTGGACACAAAGAAGATCCCTTGTATGGCTATACCTTAACTCTCTGTAAAACTCAGCAGGGGCAGGAGGGCCGGGGGGAGCTGCTGTTTACACTCCAGCCCCTGTTCTCTCCTTTTTTTCTCAGATGAGGTCTAAATATGGATGTGTGCCTTCCCAGGAATATGTTTACGCCTACCTGTGGCACAGAAAGCAGGGCAGCCGTGGCATTCCCTCACTCTGTGGCGGTTTATGATTGACCCAGATAAAAATGATCCTCCCCCTCAAAAAGGAATCCAAAAAGAAAAAAAAAATCTTGAAGGGTGAGAATTGTTACATTGTTCACAACAGTTTTCTCTTAAGAGTGTGACTCAGGTGAATCATGCTTCAGAGACATTGTCAAGGTACAGCACCGCTGCTGCATGCCCCCAGCCATCCACAAAGGACTGTCAAAAGAAGTCTTGCTACCTGTGTGCAGTGGTAAGAAAATGTGCACAGAGGCGGTTTCTGTGGCTTGGAGAGGTGTAGGAACCTGCTAAACTGAGGATATCTCATTGTGCCTGACCTGCAGGACACCGGATGCCATTCACCCCTGGAAAGAGGGGTGCTCATGCAGAGGTCTCAGATGGGGACACTGCCGAAGCAGCGGAGGAGCAGCGTGGGCAACAGCCGCCACTGGCCTGTCCTCAGGTGGGCAGGTACAATGCAGGAGTGGCCGAGTGGACACTGTCCCTCAAAGATATCCAGAAGGGGAGTAGTTGAAAGACAATGCCCCAGTTTGTCGGATCAAGCCCTCAAAATGTGCTGTCATCACAGCTGAAAACCATATTTGACTCCTCAGCTCTTTGAGAGGCAACACTATGGGCCATACGTCCTAAGGCATCCAGATATTTCTCCAGCTCTGCTGCAGACAGCTCTGAATGAGTTGCCTGAAGTGAAAGGAATGAAAAAAAATCACACAAACAGATGTATGTACCTAATATAGGTAATAAGACTGCACCAGTTAATCATGTCACTGCCTATAGACAGAAAATGGCTCCAGATAGGTCACCCTTCACTATAAGTCTTAGAACATACCCACCAGAATATTACTATGCATGATGTACTGTTATTACCAATATAAAACATCTATACAGCACCTTCAACGCACAAAGTCTAGGTACGCATGGAAGGGGCACAAGTCCCAGCAATCTACACCGAGGCAGAGAGCGAGCTGCTTCCCGACTCCTCTCCTTAAGGCGGGATGGAGGAGGGCAGGCTGCAGGAGGAGGGCAAGGGAAGGAGCAGGACCACGTTGGGCCAAGCACTGCTGGTTCTGGTTCCACGTACGAGCCTCTGACCCACAGCTCTTCTGACCTACATAGAAAGACAGAGAAGGAAAAGGAGAGCCAAGGCACAGGGAGGAGTCACTTGAGGTTGGTCATTCCCAGCAGAAAGGTGTTGAAAAGCAAAGCTGAGGAAAGGCAAAGAGAACCAGATCTGAAGATGGAGGGAGAAGGAGAAAGGGTGTGCAAGAAGGCAAAGACGTGAAAAGAAAATGGAGGAGAGCAGACGATGTTGGGAACAGCTGAGAGGAATCACAGGCTAAAGCCCTTGACAGAACAAGAATAGGTATGCCTGGGAGGTGCTTATACCATGAGCTGGATGAACAAGCAGGACTCATTTAAAAGCACACGGAATGAATGGTTCATCAGCACAGAACATTAAGGTTCTCCCCTCCCGCTCGAAGAGAACGTGAAGCAGTCTGTACAGAAGAACGCCCATGGGCAAGGGGAGACGAGGACAAGCTTCCAAGAGAAAGCACCTGTTCAAATAAAGAAATGCTCTTTAGGTGGAGCTGCACTCTGCTCTTGTCCCCCCTCCCACCCTCCTCGCACTCACTGAGGGTGTCACCCTAAGATCCATGCACAGCTGCTCACGGCATTTGGGGTGAGAACGAAGGGCTCATTTATGTGTAAAACAAGATGGGCGTGTGAAAAAAGGGGTGTGTGAAAAAAGGGGTATGTGAAAAAAGGGGGGAGGAAGATGGACAGAAGTACTGTAGCTATGTATTAGTAAAGAAGAAAAAGGGAAGCTGGAAAGAAGAGGATCGACTGTTAAACCTGAGAAAACACGCATAAACTTACTTAATGCAAGCAGCCATGTGTCCATCACTCTCACCCACATCTCCCTCCCCAGAGCCGCACGTGTCTCTGTCGCAGCAAACAAAGACCTCGCTGTGACACAGAGACCCAGCTGCGGCCAAGTCATTTTCTCTTTATCTTCTCTCTCCACCTGTAAAACATGGGTATTTCCACTGCTGAGAAAGCTGTTACCGAGCCTTGCAGAGGCCTGAACCGCTCTCAGAAGGTCACCCCTCCGAGCAGAGCTGGGCGCTCCTCCCCACCACTTGAGCTATGCATATAACTTCGGAAACCCTAAAATCATGCCCCGACCCCCTCCCTCCTTGCTGGACTGGGGCACAGGAGTTGCACTGACGGTAAGGAATGGAAGCAGAACTGGGTGCCAGTGTTTTATAACTGCCCAAACTCATCCCACTGGGGCTTAGCAGCACATGCTGCTCCGTGCCTTAGTCTCCCCTTCCACGGGATTCTGGAGAATCAGTTCTCCACTTTATAAGGGGCTGAGAGGATGACTCCGTATTTCACTGTCATTTTATTTCTGCCAGAACAATGTAAAACAGAGTAGCTGTACGCAGAAAAGGTCACTATGCTACAAATGCATAGACACTTAGCCTGCTAAGGTCCTAATTGCTCTGGTTTTTAACTTACTATAGCTTTGTTGCTTATTTTAACAAAGGCACAAAACCAACAAAACTTTCAGTAAGCATTTAATTAAAGCTTAATTACTATAAATATGTTAAATGTGCAAACCTAGCAGGTGCAGCCAAGGGAAGGAAGCCCCTAGCAGTGTTTTTCACAGACTGTAAATCCTCCCCTTTAAAACTGATGTTGTTCCAGGAGAATTAAGAAACCACTTTAAAATAGTTCTAGAAATCCAAAAGAGCAATAGGTTTTCACAAAGACTAAAAATAAAACAGAGTAGGAGTCACTCCAACTGAAAAACGTAAATGAAAAGTAAGGTGGAAGGTGTGTGCGTGTACACGCACACCCACTTGCCTGCGTTAACTCTTCAGGCCTCAGCAGAAATGCACAGTTATGACACAGCATTGCAGACTACATAAAGTGACAGTTATATGTTGTTATGCTTAGACTAAAACCAGCATCATTGCCTCATCAGCTATGTTAAAGCTATGGTAAATTCCCCCAGCTATGATAATTACAGTGTAAAACCTTCCTTTGCTCATGTAAATGTGGTCACAGCTGATCTGTCTTTAGTCCACAACCCAGTTACAACCTGTATTATCACAAGAGCCAAGGAATTTGGATGTGGACTCTCTCTCACATAAAAAAGAACCATAAATGAATCTATCCACACTTCAGGAAGGGTCTGAAACAAGGTAACAAGCTAATTAAAAGAATAATAAAAAAAAAGGAACACAATTCTTACAACAATTTTTTTACATCATCTGTGTTAACTTAGTGAAGTGTTTTTAAAACACAAACACCAAAATTAGACACCAGACTGAAGTATTTGGCCACTTCCCTTTACTTTTATAACACCAGAAAAAAGAAATAGCTCCTCCAAGCCGCTGAGCAGAGACCAGAGTGGATCCCAGGTGTCCCAGTAGCCCAGTCCCTCTCCACTAGACCACAAACTATGCCGGGCTGAGAGGTGCCAAAGCTAAGCTGCAATCACACTGCACGCTGTGCATCTGCATTTCAGAACAGAATGCTCTGCAGAGGAAGATACCAGCTAGGACTAGAAACTCTCCCTGCCTGCAGAAGAGTGATCCCCTGAGCACGGGCAATGGGAAAGAAAGCCCTGTCTCGACCTGGAGCTGCTGGAAGTGCCAGTGCCTCTCGCAGTTCACAGGGCACTATGAGGCTAAATTCACCTGGATGGGAGCCTTTGGGAGCCCATGAGAAAGGCTCTACTTCAGTGTGACATGAAGCCCTGAACCCGCTCCTACCCAGCTATGCACCCGTATCCCCTCTGAAACCTATCAGTAGGAATGTACCCAAATACTTCTTAATGCCCTGCCACGTTTTGGATACAGGACATTTTCAAGAGGACGAGAATGATCATTGTTTTGTTGTAAAAAGGAAAGACAGACCCCAAACTTCCCTGCCGGCACACGGGATTTCATCTTGTAGCTGATGGCAACTGACAGAAATCATTAATGCAGTGCCTCTGAAATTAAATTAAACATATGGACTGTAGCTGTCTAATTGGAAGAGTGAGGGCTGTGAAAATTAGGGAGACATTACAAAGCTAAAGGACAGGTCACAGAAATCTCCAGCAGCACAGCAGAGACTGAAAACACAGTTCTCTGAAAAATGACTTTGGAAAGACAGCCATTTGGGGCTGAAGGCTTACTTTTTCTTAGCGGTTCTAAGCTGAAGACACTCATTCCAGCTACCAACATCACAGCCCCCTAAAGCCACGCTGAGTAACTTGCGCAGGTATTGGCAACCTTAAAAAAAGAAGTGGTGACTGAGCAAGCAGGTTAAACAAAACCGAACAACCTTGTTCTTGTTTCAGGCTAACAATACATGCAGATCCTTGCTCAGCTGGCTGCATCTTGACCATCTCTGAGCCACTTGTTACCTCTCCTCTGATGTGCAAGACAGAGAGAGACTCAGCTTACTGCCCCCGGAGGCTGTTTGACTGATGGGTTAAGAATCAAAAGTCATAACAACTTACAATCCAGCAAATCAGCTGCTGTGGCTGGATAAACCAATTTTAGATTATAACTCTTTACAGAGGGACCACACTCTGAAAAGAAATAATCCTGCATCCTACTACAAAGCAGAGTAAGTCATACTTAGGCTAATTCCTACCTAATGTATGCAAAAGGATTGCAAGAGATCCAGAAAACCAGCAGGCACTCCGCATTTGGAAGGGAAAAACTACTAAACATTTAAAATTCTGCAAGCTAAACCCACGCTCCTGAGTCAAAGCCATCAGCTACCCAGGCTCTGCCTTCTCCACTTCCACAGCTGACTGCACACACAACGCCCCATTCTGCTGGGTTCAGGTTAAAAGGGTTACCCTGTGGGCTACATACACGAGCAAATGATTTGTAGGGAATTTCAAACACTCCGTGCGTCATGTTCCAGCTCAATACATTTCCCAGCCAGGAGCGAGACCCCACTGTGGACACTACAAAGGTAGAAATGGTACGGAGGGCCAAAAACATGTCTGGCACAACCCCAGCAGTATCAACAGAGTTGTTACACCAGGAGTAAGTCTGGCTTGCATTTATGTTTGCCTCTATGAAGTATCTAATTACTCTTCCACTATATTGTTGGAGACAAGTCCTACCAAGCTTCAGATATTCAAGGACTTCTTAATTTTCAATTAAAGTCAGTATTTATCCAAAACGTGGGAAAAATAAACACCATTTGACCAACAGAGCCAAAAGCGCTTTTTTTGCCAGGTACCCAAATAAGACACACCGCCGTTATCGCTCTGCCAGTCTGTAACAAGGGACCAGCCTGGGTGCTGAACGCTTTTTACTGCCTAGATGTTTTCATTAGCATTTCTACCTGATTTTAGGCAATTATTGTACCATGAACAGCCTTTTTCCCTCTCTCCTCTTAGCCTTTGCAACTCGGGAAGCCCTGTTCTGGTCCACCGGTCACTTGGAATGGTCAACAGTCGTCACACTCCATTGCTGACCATTGTCTACTGGCAAAGGTGGGAGGCTCCAAAGCCCGTCCCTCTGCGGATGGGCAAACAACGGGGCCCGTTGCTGCTCGGACATCAAAGTTAAACAAACAGTCCCAAGCCCCCGCCTCTGTGCCCATCTTAAGGAGCTCCCCAAGGAGGTCACGACTTTCAGCTTGTCATAGCACACATCAAAGTTTGCACCACACACGAACTCGGCACATGGATTCGAATCGTGTCGCCCGAGAGCGGATATTCAGCTTTTGTGCACTGCTTTAATCCTGTGTTTTCCCAAGTAATTAGGCTTTTTTGCTTATGAACTTGTGACTAAGTAAAGCATCCCTGAGAGGTTGTAACATCAAAGCTCATTCTCCCGTCTGTCCCACGTTTTCCAAAATTGGATTTCTTTTTCTCTTTTTTCCTTAAATAAAAAACTAATTGAATTTAGTTGTAGACTGAATATATTTAAGAGTGTCTTTAAAAGGTTACAAGAAGCCACAGCCATCATCATGGGAACTAAGGAGGGAGGGCACAGCATTCAGCCTTTTTGCTTCATAAAGGCCTAGCATGAAAGACCCAGCAATGGCCCCACAAGCTAGGAGGGATGCGGCAGCTCTTACGGGAGCTATTTCTGGCAGTGGGGTGTTAGACTACCTACCACAATGACATCCCAAGGTTATGGACTCATCAGAGGCCAAAATCTATTGCCAATTCAGCAGTCACCGCTCTGGGATTGCAGAGCAGCTTACCTCGATCTGTCACACAACGTATCGGGCAAAGGAAGAGTGAAAAGCTCCCTCGGGTTTAGCTTGACAACACATCCCAAACCAGCCCAAACTTTCTGGAAACCCTCTGTGGAGCTCAGTATGACTTTAGGAAAAGGTGGGGCAGCTGTGAAGTGACTTACCCACTACATAACGGTGAATGCTGAGACAAACGTACCTGGAGTTTCTGCTGATAGCTGCCACCATGAGAGCAGTCCAGCCAAGCTTGTGCCTTGCGTTCACATCTGTGCCTTCTAGCAATAACCTGGACAGAAGAGAGACACATTCAGGAAAAAGACACAGAGAAAGCATCCCGAGCAGACTGGAGCTAATGACAGAAAGCGGAATATTTTACTTCACAGGCACCTGCTCCACTGCAGCCTAGAAGACCCAACATGAAAAGTTGATTCAATCCATTTTCTCATCAGCTACCAAACTGAAATGAACTGGTAGGTGATAACAAGCACAGTCCTTTCCAATGGTGCAGTGCCAACCGTCTTTATTTTTTATTTCTTTCTTCTATTCAGTCTAATACCCGAAGAACCAACCAGCAGCATGATGGACAGCAAAGCTGATTAACCTACAATCTGATGACAGGTTTGGATCATCAGGCTGCGGTGCAACCATTAGGGTTTTGGAAAAAGCTCAGCAGATCTCCAAAGCCCATGTCAACAGGAGATATTTTGCAGATTTTGTGCACGACATGAGAACAAATGAGACAAAGGCAAAAAATACAAGGCATCAAACTACGCTCGGTGCTTCTTCTGTGAAATTTTCTCAGCCTTTGCACTGTTTCCCTCATCCCGCCCTGGCACCTTTTAGCAACTTTGTTCCTACATGGTTTCTGCTGGCTTTTATATTCTTCAGATTCTAAAGCACCAGAAGGCTTCTCTACCCTTTCTGCATCCTCTGATCCTGCAGCAACAACACTATTACTCTTAGTGCCAGATTCCAAGCAGTACTTAAGAACAGCGATATTTCATAGAGACAAACTTACCCAACCTTCTCTCTTTCATGGCCAACCATGGGATCCAAATAACCTCCTCTAGCCAAACCCATGTGAATGCTGGGAGTCCAGCCTACCCCAGCTGCCTATGCTCCCCCACAGCTAATGGCAAGGGACGGGTCCTTGCGTAAGCTAATTCAGCTCATCCTAAAACAAGTGCCAAACCCAGATGGTATGAAGTGACAGTCTGGAGGTGCCATTCTCTCTGCAGACCACAAGGAAGGAGGGAAGTTCAGACTTCAGACACAAATCCTCCTTCCTTTTTCCAAACTGAGGCTTTCCATCTTCCTTTCTGGGTGAGGCCGTTACTGCACAGCACATCCTCCACACAGATGCAACAGGAAAGAGCTACCGTTAAACTCCATGCTGTGAGAGACAGAAGTGAAAACACAAGCCACGTGCCACGCATGCAAGCACCACACTTTAAAATCCCCCCAGATCCACAGATAAGGAAGTTGATGGCAGCTGTGGCAGCTCACATGCACTGAAAAAGTCAGACCACTTCTTTAAGTACTTAGAGAGGTACACGTCTGAACTTGGCCACCCTTTTCAAATTAATTGCCCTCAGCCTGCTGTGGTGGTAAATGTGTCAGGTGGTTAATAAAAAGTGCTGGGATGGAATTAGTGAAAAGGAGCTAAATGCACCATATTCCTCTTCCTACAGTTGGAGCAAAGATAAAGGAAAGCACAAATGCTAGCCCAGCAAACACCCACAGCTGTACACAAAGTCTCTGCAAACCCTCCTCCATCTGGTCAAAAACCCTTACAGCGGTTTCACTAAAAACTTATCCCAAGGAACAAATATATAATCCCAAAGTTATTTCTGACCAGCAATACCAATGCCTAAGCTTTGCCTCCTGTCTTGAACATAGTTGAACACAGTTCTCCCCGCTGACCTTAGAAACTAGCCAGATAACTGTCATCCAAATTAGATGCCTAAAATCATCCATATCCCCCTCCAGTTGAACTTTTTGCCCTATTACACTGAGACTGTGGGGGCATGAGAGACAACAGGCAGATGACTTCAGCCAAGTCGGATAACTAGCAGGTTGGATAACTCTTCTGACTCAAGTGGAGGTATGATATTTAGGTAACGGGTACAGGTGGGTAATCTGACCATCCTTTTTTGACAGGAGGGGTAGCCAGTGCTGGTGCCCTGGTACCGGATGCTCTGAACTGCTCCTCAGGCACTTGGACTCAGATCCAATAGCTAATAAAATAGAATAGTAACTGGTAGCCTTTATTCATAGCTCCCAACTGTGGTTCAGGAGGCCATGACCTCTGTAAATGATCCACAGCACTAACGGAAGATATATGTTCTCTTTACCAGGGTTACAATTACAAGTTTAATGATAATGAACTATTTGGCAGGTAAACAACAGGTCCTTACTCCAAAAATGTTTGGTACTTGATACTACACGGTAGCAGAGGAACAAATTTTCATGCAGAATCCTTACCAGATCTATGCTACACAGATCTGCATGTCACTAACTTCAGGCAGGTCGCAGCTCCTGTATTATCAAATGGTCCTGCAAACTACAGTCTGAGGTCCTGCACAGTACCAGCCTTGGCTCTCCCCAGGATACGTCCTTATGCTTTCTCCTTCTTCCAGCAACTAATCTCTGAAAGCAAACGATAAGAGCATGCTGCCAGCTCTGTTGCCTGAAGACCACTCCCAGGCAGCAGACTGCTTAAAGGAGAAATATCCATGTGCAGCCACAAGGCTCTCCTGTCCCTGTAACATAGGATGTGCCTAGATACACAGATGATGGCAGCCTGTACGCCAGGCAGATTGCTATCTTTAGAGATCAGCTCTCATTGCAGCTATGCATATGGAGGGTGTTTGCACTCACAACAGAGAGATAAGAAAGCCCGACTCAGATCCACAGCCACTGCTCGTCACAGCAATCGCCTGCTCTTGCTTGGAGGGACACTGCCTGCAGCAGAAATCCACACCGCAGCTCCATCTGTGCCACCATGTGCACCACGTCCTCTGCACAGGCACAGAAAGCTGCTCCTTCAGAAGAAAAACTGCTCGTTTGCTGCCACTGTAGGGACCAGCTTCAGCCTCAGCTCCCCCAGAAACCATGAGGAGCTGTAGCCAAGCCCAGCAAGAGACGGGGGAAACCTACACTGAGATCTTACCCTCTCCCCTCCAACTCACCCCAGGTGTTTTGGAAAATCCTTTCACAGCCATTGCAATGCCCAGTCACCTTCCATTCTTCTCTTAGAGCGGCATGGAAGGATGTGTACAAGTTATTTCTGAATTTCATTTTATTTACCTGGCCATTTGAAAGTACTTTGAACGCAGTAACTTCCACCTCACCCCCTTTCTACAGTGTGTCAATCTGACAGTCTAATAGCCACATAAAATCCAGCAAATAAAAGAAAGGAAAATACTACTGCATTGGAGAGGAAGCCTGACAGGGGAACCCAGGAGAAGCAGGGGGAAGCCAGACACGAAGCCTCCCAAGGTACGAAAGCATCGGCTAAGCAGGGATTAAGGCAGCCATACCCCTTCAGGCTGGGAACTTTTGCCTGACAGCGAAAACCTCACAGCCCAACACCTACCACTTATTAACATCTTTAATGGGGGTTAATTAATGTAATTCACAAAGTATTAGGCCCATTTGCACTTGAACACAGTATTAATATGGTTTAACATTAAAGCCGCAAACAGACTGTCCTGGTCGCCTTCCATCAGCCACTGGGTTGCTCTGCTGCAAAACCTTGGTCTTACCTCCATGTCATGAACTTTAACATTTGTTTTCTCATGAATGGGAACCGCAGCTAAACACTTCAGCATCTCCTTGTGAGACAGAGGACAGGACGGCAACCTTCACTTAAAGCACTTTGGAGCCACTAAAAACTACATTTTAACTCACTGGAAGGCTTTTTTCCTCTACAGACGTACTGGAAAGGCTTATTGAACAATGAATTATCTTCACTCTTAGATAAAAAAAATAATGAAATAAGATCCTAGTCCAGCAGCCAAACCTGTTAGAACATAGTGCATCCAACAGGAAGGATGCTGGAGCCGCTGCTGTGGGATTTGATTACAGGCTCGGAGCTAAGATACTAGAATTAATCAAGTAGTTTTCCATTCAGGAATCTAGATAATCGTAAGCATCTGGAATGCCACATGACCAAGCCCAGTGAGAGAATTACTAGCATCACATCACCTAGCGTAATATGCATTGACATTTCCTTTAGGAGCTGGATTTTTTTTTTTTTTTGATCATTGCAAGATGCTCAGCAACTTAACAGATTTTCTAGACAACTGAACTTTATGTTCAGGGTCTTCAAGCCTATCATTAATTTTTTCCCCGCCTGATTTAATGATATGACAATCGATAAAGCGATGACCACTGCTCAGATCCTAGACAGCCAAATGTATTTACCAGCAGGAGTATTTTTTTTTAATTAAATAAAATCCTCTGATCAATGTTTAGGATGTTTATCCACATTTTAACCAAATAAGATCCAGGACACTCACTCCTACCTCCTAAGGAGTTTCTCAGGCGTATATAGCCCTATTAGCACCATTTTCAGTGTTTCTCAAACGACAAACTGGTCCTCGGCTGCAGCAGTACCGCCAAGACCCAGTCACTAGAAGAGTAATGAGCGGGTGCTTTTTCTGTTTGGTGGTGTGTTTGTATTTTAAGGATTTCAGAAAAACTTTTTTTTTTAGGGTTTTAGGGCAGAAAGCTCGTCCACTTCTCCAGACAGATGGGGTATTCTGCGTGAACAGATTTTCCTGACAGTGTTTTAACGGTTAGAGAGCCTGCAAGCGAGCAGTGACGGCTCCTGGTCCCAGTCTTCAACGAACGTCCCCTCTCCCTCCAGAGCCTCAGCTCCGAGGGCAGCAACGGGGGCCCTTTGCAGAACTGAAGACTTCTCTGGAAACGAGCAGAGGCTCTGGAGCAGCCCGGGGCCTGGCCAGCAGAACATCACTGGCTGCTCTGGAATTTGCCGGACGAGCCCAGGCAGAGCGGCACCCACCGCTTTGTGCATACGCCCTATTTTACCTCGAGACAGCAGCTCCTAAAGCTTCAGCACTTTGATCCACCCAAAAGAGAAAAAGAGCCCAAGTCGGCTGCAGCGACGAGCCTTCTCCCCCCGCTGCCCCCGGACAGATGTGCCTCCTATTCACCCCGCTGCCGGGGTTCTGGGTGACTAACTCGGTGACACCGCGCTCACAACCGAGCCCAGAGGGCATGTTTGAGTTTGTGCTCAGTGCCGGGAGCATGCCCAGCGCTCCCTCCTGACAGGTGGAGGAAGAGGAAGCTGGAAACTTGAACTTTTGCAACAACAATAGCTTCTGTTTCTCTCGGCCACTTAAACACTTCCCCCACCCTTTCCCCAATATGTCACTGTTTAACTGCAGGGATGGGGGACACCCTCAGACCTGCTCATCCTCTTGGGACTTGCCCTCCGCTTTGGAGAAGAGGAAGGGAAGAAAAACATCCAAACCCAACAATATCTCCGAACATGAAAGCACAATCCCCGTTAGAGGCCAGGGAAAGGATCTGTCCACTCAAGAGAACACGGCAAGCAGCTGAAAAGCCTTTGATCTTGCTGCTGTCTTCCCTGAGATAGCTGGCATCTGCTTCTCAACCCCTCATGATCATCTTGGGGCCAGTAACACACCACAGTGCTTCGTGAAAACACATGAACCCACAAAGCATTGGGCAGGGTCGGTGCAAATGGTTCAAGCAAGGCTTGGGAAGGGAAGGGACAAGGAGAGGAGCAGCATTTTCTCCACAGCTCCCAAGGCAGGCAGGCTGCTCCGAGGACACAGGGGTGCCGGAGGGGACAATGTCCTAACCCAGACAGCACAAACAGGGCATGTGGAGAGGCAAGCGGCCAAGGAGAAACTCCCGGAAATAGATTTCCAAAATCAAAGGAAAGCTCTTATAAATCTGAATTTCAGAAGGCAAACCAAGCTCCCAGATGAGAGTGGGGTTGTCTGAGGGCACAGAGAGTGGGCGAAAGCACCGCCGGCGAGAACGCACACGATGGGAAAGCCAAAGCGGCACAACGCAAACATGAAGAAGAGACTGATGCAGACAGTGCGAGATGCTGGTCTCTGCCCCATGCCTACATGGCCTGTGAGATGCTACAACACTACAAGTAGATTTTGTTTTTCAGAACAGGCTGAAAGAGCGAGAAAAGGACTGGAACGTACACACCCTGTCTTCTGCTGCTGCCCAGGGAACAGGGGAGGGCAGGAGTTTAGAAGTGCCGGCTTCACTACTGGCTAAGGTGTGCTACGGTTGGCATCACCAGGTTTGGGAGGAAGAGAAAACATAGCCTCACCTGAAGGAGCCTTGATTCATTGCTGACTTCCCAAGTCACTGCAATGCAACAGCTAAGTTGTGCATTAGAAAATACTACACCAGCCTGACAGTCTGTCTCTGGCAATGGCCACTGGCAGATAGTTGGGGAAAGAACGTGAGTAATCACTGTTTGCAGAGGGATTTGAGGATAATACACTAACTTCTGGCAATCTACAAAACACTGGTTTCTGAGCTGGAGGTGACATGTGGTTACCTGCTAGGCTTACTCTGCACGAATCTGAACTCGAGATTCAGACTCCCTAGCACCCACTGAATTTCACAGTTTAAGTGCTGCGCTAAGGCAGCACTTTGCATTTGTTTTAAACCTGCTGCCTGACATCTCCCTGGGTGCTCCTTGGCTCCTGAGCTGCGAGGAAAGTGGAATAATTGTTCCTGTTCGTCACTATTGCTCGTGGTTGTACAGGCCACTTCCACGCTGGCTGACTGCCCTTCCCAATGCTGCTGCCACTTCTCCTCCAAACCCAGAGCTGCTCGGCCGTCTCCCTCACACGGAGACTATCCTGCACTCAGCCCTGCTGCTGCCAGAATGGTAAACACCTACATTAATTGGAATTAACTCTGTGACGGTTACCAGATGTATTCCACGCATACAGAAACTACCATGCATCCAGCCATGCCAGGTAAGTTGGTCTCTGCTTCCAGAGAGAAGGATTTTGGCACAGTAAAAGGTTTAAAGCTGTTTTGGAAAGAGGCATGAGTACTTCTGTCTCTTGTGGCTGGCTGGCTGGCTGGACACCAACTGCAAAGAGATTGGTCTTATGACTCAGTGTGCAAACACCATCAGTCCTGGAAGGACAAAATACAAGAAGCATGAAAAAAGGTCACTACAGGGAAGTGTTAAAGCAAAACGCTCCTGCAAAACCAGTGAGAAACGGAGCAGCAACAGCAGAAGCTACCGCTATTTCCCATCTTTCCTCCTCAGTCCCTGCTGCCCTGTTTGGGAAGCCTGTGCTGCGGTGCTGCCTGGTAAAGGCTGTCCCCTTTCGGTTTCTCCCAATATGGGAAAGCACAGTGCATGCAAGTCTCCTCCAATATTTCATAACCAAGATGAAGAAATCTGGGCTGTTGTATCTGCTCCAAGTCCCCAAGGCCACGCGCCAAATCAAACTCAATAACCAGTCAAAAACTTCCACTGAAACAAAGTACTGTGTAATTTGGTCCACGTGTTAGGAGAAAAGATTAAAGGGGTCGCTTACAGGAAAAAGATCTGTTTATCCTAAAAAACCCAGGTGTCCATTAACTCAGATATATACTAACAAATACAGGCCCAGTGAGTGTAAACAGACAGCATAATATAAAGCGTGTAGCAATGGAAATAAATGTAATTATAAATAATCTTCCAATCCTGTCTCTAACCCTCCCTCACTGGTACTGCTGAAGACATTTCACAGCTGTTTGGGACAGAAGATAAGGTATATGTCTGGCTGGTGGCCAGAGGCAGTCATGCTTCGGTAGCCGTTGACATGACTCCTACATTTACCCTACAAAGAATTCAGGTGTCCCTCGAGCATAAGGCCGCATGCACGATATTCACAGTACTGCTAATTATTCTGAGACAGGAAGATGCTCTGACAGGTACGGGACGGGATATCGGCTCCCGTAAAGGCCCACACCCTCCCCACGGTTCCTTCCCATGATCTGATGGTTTCCCAGCTGTGGGCACGGCTTTCTGCTTGGACAGCGGCATGGGCAGCACAACCCCACGTGAACTGCCAGCTTGTGCTTGGTGGGGGCAGAAATGGGGCTGCCAGGTCCGGAGGGAAAAGCCACCAACAGGGCTGAGCTCCAGGAAGCTCTGATGCAAATGGCTCATGTTCAGCTCCGATTTGGACTCATTTCAGACAAGGGACTTTCAAAACTTCATTCCAGGGCTGAGGAGGGTGTTGTTCCAAGTTGGTAACCAAAGTCTGATTCGCTACAGAGGGATTTTTTGCCCAGCTTGTGATTTCGCATGCAGTGAAACCCTTGAAATGGGAAGCAAACAGAAGGTGCTGCTGAACCCCTAGTCCACCCCCTGAGCTGGAGAGAACTGATAGGGAGACAAGAGCAACGTCCAGGAGCACAATGTTTTACCCAGAAACAGACGCGTCTTCACAGATCTACTGTGGTACTGGCAGCTTATCTCAGCTCTTCCTAGCCATTTAAACATAAAAAGATACAAAAGGCATAAAAGACAAGAACAAATACTGCTCTGGTCTAGGTGAGAGGACTGTCCAAGTCCTGCCATGTCACGCGTGCCCCAGAGCAGAAAGGGCCTGCAGCTTTCTAGAAGAGCAGCCTTGTTTTTCAGCACATCTGACCACCGTGCCAGGTATAGATTAGAAAGCAAATCACCACCGTGACTACACGGTTCAGCCAGCGCAGCAACTAACACAGCCCTGAATCCTTCAGCTCAGTCTCCGGCAGCTGATCACAGCCTCAGGTTTAATCTTTTCCCACTAGCAGGTCAAAACAGCATGACAGTGTATGCCCTGGACCAGAGGTATTTTCATGGTGGGGAAACAAGCCTGGCCCTGCCACCACACACCCCGTGTACGCCATACGTGCCAGAGTACATCCACATCAGCGTTTCTGCTACTGATCTGAATTAGAACTATGTGGGGACTGAACATCCCTGGAGCAACATGCCAGTGGGCAGCAAACCTCTCTGTGACAGCAAGGGGAGATGTCATGCTCTCAGACGACTGGAAGCAGGGGATAGCAAGGCTGGTAACAGACCAGGACCACCCTTCTCCCAACTGGGCAGAGTGGGGTGTTTTTGCCGTTGCAATCAGGACCACTTATCAGGTGTAACCCTGTCATGGCCAGCAGCCGAGGCTGGGCCAAATTCCATCTTGCTGCAGAAGGGATCTCTTGCTCGACGAGCTTTGTTGCCTACAAAATACGGGAGAAGAGACAGACACAGTCTGGCAGGAGGCAGCGCAACGATGAGTCAGAGACAACAAGATGAGCGATTCTTGGCTGCTTGACCAAAAGGGAGAGATCACCATTTGGGGTGATCAAGCTTGACTTAGCTGTTTCTGCAACCCTCTACCTAAAAATCAGCCTGGAGAGAGCAAAACCAGCTGCAGGAGCTGACACGGAGCTTCCTGCCCCAGCACGGCGTCTGGCTGGATCCCTCCGAGAGCAGGAGAGCGCCTGGTCATCTCCAGATTTCATTAACATGCAGATTTGGGTTGCTGCCTGCTGTTATGAATGAGCCTGATAACAGCCAACTGACATATGCACCGTGTTTCCATGAGTCACAGTCGTACAGTGCTTATGAGAATACTGTTCCATCATATTTATCTGGCGAGGAAACTCCGCTGTAAGCCTGCACTTTTGTGGGTGGCTTATTAAGAAACAAAGCTGGAACACAGAGAATCAATATAAATACTGAATATAAACACAAGGGGGATTGAGGCAGTAATTCTTTCTGGCTTTGCTTCTTGCTTTCCCTCCAAATGCGCGGAACAACTGAGGTTGAGGGAAATTAAACTATCCACATTAATTAGGTGTTATCTTCTGTACTGCCTAACAGCATGAAGGGCTTGAAGGGAAGAGCTGGTTTGCCACACACTCCCAAAAGGAATGGTCTCAGAAGTTAACACATTCCTTGATCTCGGCCAAGATTTCAGCCTGGTTTCTCGCATTTAACAAGCGGGTAAAGATGAGATAACCTGTCTGGGAGCTAAGAGGAGACAGAGGGAAGAGGAGAGCCTACAGCTCAGGGGCTGGATCCAACCTTTAGACATGCAATCCTTCCTGCAGCAATACTAACATGTGTGTTAATGTGAGGTCTGCTGGGTCTGTTTGAAAGGCCTGTTCATCCTTAACCAAGGAAAAAGTTGCTGGTCAGAATAACGCGGAATTCCCCTGAACAGAAGCCTCCCATTCATTTCCGATATTCATAACCTTAGTCTTTCCAAGCCCAGTTGAGAAATTTCCAGTTACCGGCTGAATTAACACTCATTATGTCTCATCACTTTCCCTATCTAGCAGCAAAAAAGGACCCAGAGAAAGCCTTTCAGAGTAAGGTGCTCTGTACACTGTTTGTGAGTAGAGCTTGGCTGGCTTGTGTAAGTATCCCAGCCCAAACTCAGAGAGACGCTAGTGCAGCAGCACAGCTGCTAACCAGCCTGAGGCACAGCCAGACCTTGCCTTCATGTGCTGCCCAAGGGTCCCTGACACAAACCCTCCTTTCAGTCCCTTTGGCCCAATTTTCACCTGTGCCTGTGCTTCTTTGGTTCCCAGACAGAAGATCTGGACAGGCATAGGACAACCTGGCTTCCAAGATCAAATGCTTTTAATTTTGTATAACTGTATCACTTATTTTCTGCCTCCTTTCACATCCTGATGGCTGGAACAAAGCAGCATGTTTGCCTGCAGCTTTGTGAAATGTGAGCTTTTTAGTACAGCATAATCTGAGTAGTGTCATCCACTTCCTTACACACGTGGAAGCACTTATACAACAGCACCCTGCTATCTGTCGCTTCTCCGTACATTGTTTACAAGTTCTGTAGCTGCCTGATGTCGTGCTCCTCTAACCATTGCCATTACCCCATCTTCTGACCTTCCTACTCAACTGATGTGATTAACTTTAATTTGAGGAATATGATGATGAGATGTAAATACTCAGAAAGAGGCAGTGAGAAGACACGCACTGTAAGATTTACATTTGACGATGGGGAAGCTGAGATCTTCTGGAAGGGTGACCTCCTCTGAAGAGACAGGCTCCAAAAAGCCAGCATCTTCTCTGGTTGACGATTCTGATGCTGCTGCTCCTGCCCTTCCATCTTTCACATCATGCACCCTGTTCCCATGTATTTAAGGTGTATTTCTGAAGTCCCCACATAAAATCCCTCCTTACAGTAATTCCTATAGGAAAAATTGCTTCACCCTTCATTGCACCAGGTCATCATCATACTTTTCAGGAACACAACCTCAAAACAGGGAGCAGTTTATGGACACACACGCCAGGGCCTCTACACCTCCCATTCTTTGACTATCATTCATTTTAGGAAACAGATACCAGTTATCCTTGCTGGCATTCAAATCCTCTATGGGGATTTTCCACAAGGATGATAGCCTTGACTCCATCATCCTACAGGTGGCTGTTAGGGTGATGGAGGCACTCTCTTTCAAGAGAGAACACACGACTCTTTTGGGATAAAGGACGCAGTTATCAAAAAAGCTCTTCAGTTCTTTGCTTATAGCACAGCCTCTGCGCCAAACTGCCTTGGAGCCTCTCTCTACCCTGTTTTCCCGCTGCACTTAAACACAACTATGAGTTAACTCATGGTTTCAAAATTATCTTCTTTGCACCTCACACCACCCTCTCTCATACATCCATTTTCTACACTTCAGACCAAAAAGACTGCATTTCCTAGTCACTGTGTTACGATGTTTTAATGCATAAAGGGCCATGACAAGCCATCAGCTGAACAAGGTACTTGAAAAAGGCCAGCTCCCCGGTTTGCACGGCACGGGAAAACAAGTCCCCAGCAGCAGATGAAGAGAGCGTGTAGCAGAGGATGCAGTCTGGAGAATTATAAACATCTGGCTGCTTCTTCTAATAGTCTTTGAGCCAAAAGGCTGGAGAACTGAACAACATCAGCAACTGCTCCACAACACGAGCAACAACATGTCTCTGCTCAGCTTTCCTGGCACAGCCTAATGAGACAGGTTGCTGAACAGCAGAGAACATGTGTCTTGAATCGCTCTGTGAAGCCTGAGCAAGACAGCATGCAGGAGTTCAGCCCTATCGCACCACCAGCTTTTCACTGCCTTTAAGTTATTATACCAAGACACTAGGCCATGGGAGAGAGTTTAAATGAGTCTAAACCTGTATTAGAAAACTCTATCACGCCAGCCTCCCCTCTCCTAACTCACCACCAGCAAGCTGTGTGGATCGGGCGGGGGGTGGGGGGAGAGCAGGCAGGGGACAGCACTGTCCGGGGAGGGAAGGACGAGTCACCAGCAGAGTGTTACGTGGACGGCGCTGCCCTCTCCCGGGTGCAGCCCACACTGCTCAGCTGAATGTCAGACTCCTGCCCTGCTAAGACTGAATTTGAGCTTTACCCCTTGCAGGTGGCAAGAGCAAGAGCCCTGTTCCTGCCTCCTCTGTCAGCTCTGCAGCAGCTGTGGGGTTCCTGGGTTGTGGAAGCTTGTCGTAAAGCAGAGACCGAAGCTGCCTGCAGCAGGGAGAGAGTCAGTAGTTTTCACAGTCCCCTGCCCATGCCTGGCAGCAAAGGCATGTGCCAGGCACAGGTAGGCAGGGAGCTCCAAACACAGGGGGTGCTGCAGGGGGGAGGCAGCTTCACAGGGAGCAGGACTGGAAGGAAAGAGCACAGAAACAAAGGGAGAGGCCGTGGATGTGCAGCACAGCTGGACTGTGTACAGCTGCCAGCCCTTCCCTAATCAGGGGGAGCACAGTGCATCCCTCTCACTGCTCTGCCTGACCAGGCTCACAAATCACCCAGACATCCCTAAGCAGCAGCTTCCTGCAATTACAAGCAGCAGAACACATGTGCCAATTAGCTGCACACCAATATCCTCTTCAGTCCTTGATCTAGGCCAGATCTCAGCCCTGGGGTGCAGCAGAGTCAGGCTGCTTCCTCTTGAGATCCTGGAGACTGGAAGGAGCATCCCCTGGCTGCAGGCCAGGAGGGCTCTCCTCCCCTGCTGCAGGAGGATGCAAGGACAGCATTTGGCAGCACCGAGCTCCCTGGGTGCCCGCACTGGGTGGGAGATCTCAGCCAAAGAGAAACATCAGGTGTGGTGAACACAGGAGAGCAGCAATGTCCGCTCCTGTCCTATGCAAGCTGCCAGGCTACCAAAAAAAAATATCTTAATTCTGTAGTGGTTGAGGATGGCACTTGGGGCATAGGAGACCTCATCACCACTGGGTTACTGAGAGAGCGCAGGCAGGACGGCCGAGCTCTGCTGGACAAGCAGCTTTGCCTGGTTCTCAGACACTTCTCTTCACCCTGCATTTTCAGGACATTTGTTTCCCCCACACAGCTCCAGACTAAGTCCCTGGCACTCGCTGCAGATGAGGTCAGTGCTGGCCTGCCAGCAGACATATTTCGTTAATGCAGCACTGCTGCTCACAAACCATCCTGGGAACCACTCGAGCCAATCCACATCCCGCCCCAGAGCTACAGCTGCAGAAGAATTTGGTGGGCAGAGATCAAACATGCCTCTCAGGGACTGGTCACACATTGGGCCTGAGAAACGCGCTCATTTGTTAACACCCTAGGAAATTTAACACTGCTAGACGAGCTCCCCAATGATGCCACGGCGCAATCCCAACAGAGGCAGGCGAGGGCAACAGCAACAAGAGCGCTGGAGGCCCATTGCCTGTGGGACGGGAGCACATGGACAGCTCAACTCCCTAACAGGCACATGCTTGGCCACCCAACCAGCCACTTGCCTGACAGGTCGGCTTGGGCAGCACAGGCAGACCCGAGCTCTCTCCTGTGCTCCTTGTGGGACACAAGCCCCTGTGTGGGCTGGAGAGCTGCTGGCTCAGGCTGAGGAGCCCACAAGGGTTGCTCATTCACAGACAGACCCCCACAAATGAGGCTCTGAGGCTTCTGGCCTGGAGGGGTACATCCGCACCAAGCTGCACTGCACGGCCTCACGCTTTGTCTTCTCCCAGCACAGGCATCTGTGATCCACCTTCCACTTCACAGCTAACTCCGCTCACTGTCCCTTTTGACCCACTCAGGATCCGAGATGGCGAGGTGAGCACCCTAAAGGATGTGGAAGCAGCCAGCCCCCACTGCTCTATCCCAGGAGCTCTGCCTTGGGATGCCTACCCACACATGAACAAGTGCCGAGTCACAGCGAGTAACGAGGATGAGCCCACTCCTTCCCCAAGTGCTGACAGAGCTTTCCTGCCTTCCCACCCCTCGGCAGCACTGTTCTCTCACACCTCTCTAAAGCCTGCTCACCTGTTGACTTCCGAAACGTTGTTGATCCTCGCAGCTTCCAGCAGAGCGTCTTCTGAAAGCAGAAAAAGACGGGAAAGTGAGTTAGCAGTGAAACACACACACACACACACATACACACACACACACACACACTAACCTGAAGGTGGCACAGGCCACTGCAGCAGAGAAGGCAGGGCCTGTGCTTACAGCTCTTATCAAAGCCACAGGTTAGAAAGGATCTATTTCTGCCAGCAGGTTACTCCAAAATCCCTTGCTTGCTGACTTCCCACAGCCTCCCTGCAAGCCCCGGTGCTAGGCTCTGGGGAAGGCAGGACTGAACAGCAGTTCTCAAAAGGCAGTCACAAGCAGACACATGGGAACCTGTGTGCAAGCTGAATCCCCGGCCTGGCTGCACAAGTCCCTTACTCGCCTCTCCTAGCCCAAACGCGGATGTTCAGCCAGCTGAAACAGCAGCTCCCTGCATGCCACATCATAACACGAGAGATCCCCCGGGCAGCACCTCAGCAGACGCAGCCAGGGATGTAAATTGCTCCTCCCTGGGAGACCAGTCTCTCCCAGCCTGCCAGAGATCACCCATGCCTGCAGGAAACTACCTCAGCTCACGACTGTGGGCGCTGCCAGTCTCTGGCTTGGAAGGTGCCACAGGATGGGCCCAGCAAAAGGCTGGAGCAGAGGGGAAAGGTCCTGCTGGGCCACCCAGGGCTGAGGGCGAGCCAGCAGCCGCTCCAGCAAGGAACCAACTGCATCAACAACTGGAGAAACAAAGACTTCTCCTGTGTTTGCAAAGCAAACCCCACAAATGGTGGGCTCCGAGCTGCAGCAGGCATTATGGGGCAGCTGGCACTGTCAGCCCAGGCAGGCACAGCCTCAGCGAGAGGTTTCCAAACATCACAGCAAGGCCAGTGAGTTCCTACCACAGGCTCAGAATGACATCTCCTGGCTAGAGGGGGTAAGGACAGCACCCCAGCTCTGACTCAGAGATGCACAGAGCTGCTGGAGCAGGAGGTGTTCAAAAACAGTGCAGCCAGCAGAGCTGCACCGGGGTATTTGGGAAGCTGGGACAATTCTCCCCAGTTCTTACCAGCCTTCAGGTGGTTCCTGCTCTCTCCCCAACATTTTCTGCCTCCTTTCCCTTCTCCAAGTCATTTGTGCCCATGGCTCGGCCTTCTGCCTTGCATTGTTAACCTGCCTTCCTAGAGAGCAGCCCCAGCAGACAGGGCTCTGTCCTGCACACCCCATCCCCTGGTCCTGGGGTGAGGGTCCCTCTCTCCTGAGAGAACATACAGCCACAAATGGACAGAGGCAACAATTACAGTTCAGCCCAGCAGACAGCTTTCTGCAGAGGTTCGAGCTGCACCACAAACCTCAACGTTTCCTCTGCTGCCCTGAAAGTAACAGCAGTCAACGTGCTGCAGGGAGCTATTTTGGCTGTCATTGGTGCATCCAAACTAAGAGCTTTCCAGCACAAATTGCTTGTGGCCTTATTAGGAAAGCCGAGATCAGCACGCACTGGGGGTTTACCTGGGCAGTGTGCTGTCTCAAGGACAATTCACCAGGCTGAGCATGTCAGAGGGGAGCAGTGGGTGCTGCTGTTTATGTGTCCCGCCTGCCCCGGGGTGTTGATGGCTGCTTGCTGGCCTGAGTATCACAGCAGAGCACCGGCAGCACAGGGCACTCAGGCCTGCCCAAGACATGGGGTAAACTCCAGGCAGTTGGGGCCAAACAACCTTTGGCATCTGAGTTACCGAGTGTTCAGCCACTGCAGCCTGGACTCTGGCCCAGCACAGTGTCCTCCTCCCAATCATAGAATCATAGAATGGTTTGGTTTGGAAGGGACCTTTCAAGGTCATCTAGTCCAACCCCCCTGCCATGGGCAGGGACATCTTCAACCAGATCAAGTTGCTCAGAGCCCTGTCCAACCCGACCTGGAACGTTTCCAGGGATGGGGCATAGACCACCTCTCTGGGCAACCTGGGCCAGTGTTTCACCACCCTCAGCATAAAACATTTCTTTCTTATATCTAGTCTGAATCTGCCCTCTTTTAGTTTAAAACAATCACCCCTTGTCCTATCACTACAGGTCCTACTAAAAAGTTTGTCCCCATCTTTCTTGTAGGCCCCCTTTAAGTACTGGAAGGCTGCTATAAGGTCTCCCCGGAGCCTTCTCTTCTCCAGGCTGAACAACCCCAACTCTCTCAGCCTTTCCTCATAGGAGGGGTGTTCCAGCCCTCTGATCATTTTTGTGGACTCCCCTGGCTTCGCTCCAACAGGTCCATGTCTCTCCTGTGCTGAGGACACCAGAGCTGAACGCGGTACCTAGTAAAAAACAACATGGGGCTTTCCCAAACCCACCCACAAAGCGAGAGTGAGGGGAAGGCTCTCCAACACGTGGCCTGGCTCAGCAAGCTCTGCAGGGACCCTTGAGCCCTCTGGCCCTGACCTTCTGCAACCGTGTCCCTGCATCCCTGCCCTCTCCGGGAAAGCATCTCGCCTGCTTGCTTCCCGCGCTCTCCCCGCCTCCCTGGCTGCAGGGTTTGGGGCACTCGTGGCTCTGTCCCCTCTGCCTGCAGCCACAGCCACGTGGCTTCCTGGCTCTAAACACTAACTAGTCCACAAACCGACTCCTGCAACAAAGCCAGACCTTGGTCTCGCAGACCTTTCCTAAGCACTAATTACACAAGACTCTCTATAATGATGGTGAAACCTCCTGGGTAACCAACCCAGCAGCCCAGCGCAGCAGTTGGCACCAGTTGGCACGTTACTCACAGGGAAACCAACCTCTGACGTGCCTGAAACCACCGAGTAAAGGGTCCTGCTCTGAAGTCACACCCCCTCCTGCCCCCGGCCTCTGTCACACCAGCGGATGAGCTCACCGCCCACAAGCCCAAGCCCGTGAGCAGCAAGCGCTGGTTCATGACGAAGGGACCGCAGCGAAGGCCCCCCTTGTGCATACACTATCTCTTCTGGAGCTTGTACCAGTCCTGGATCCTGACCTTGCCCAGCTGAAGGCCTGAAGGTTGACACCCTGTGTGCCTGGCACACAGCAAGAGCAGCAAAGATGTCTCTGCTCCACCACCACCTTGACAAGTAACACCAACGAGGCCACTCCATCTCCTGTCCTGCAGCAGGAAAGCAGGGTGACAACAACCTGGAGCAGAGAGGCCAAGCACAGGACTGCACCCCAAATACTCCCAAACACAAAATGCTGCATGAGTGCCGAGAATGGGACTTGCTGTGGCACAAACCTACTACCCTGTGCGCTTCAGCTCAGACACACGTCAGCCTTTCTAGATCCAAAGCTAATGCTAGGGCAACAAGGGCTTGTGGCCACCCACCAACTGCTTATTTCCCACAGCGGGGTGGACATAAACCACTATGTGAGAAACCTTGGGCTTATCGGGGTAGTAACTCAATCCCTTCCCAACTCCAAAACCTTTGTACTTGCCCAAAACATCCTATGTTCAAAGCAGAGCACTGGGGACAGCCGGCCCTGTGGAGAACATGCACCCTGACAGCTCAAACCTCCCCTGCCAGCCTTGTCACCCGCGGGGTCTTGGAGCCAGGCCCTCTCCCAGCACACATCACAAAACCATCCACAGAGACGGGCTGGGGTGCAGCCGACAAGAGCGCTGGCTATTTTATCTTGGTGGCAAGCATGAGGATCGTTATCTTCACACTACAGAAGAGCTTGGGTATCTGTCACGGACCAGCCTGCCTCTGGGCTAGTGATCAAGGATAACACTTTCCCTGGAGGGTTTCCCAGGCCAGCACCAGCAGGCAGACTCCATCTCCAAGGAGGGACCCCCAGGCCCCCCTCTCCGAGGGGCAGAAGCTCCTCTGCTCCGCATCAAGCCCTCTCCCACCCCGGGGCCGGCGAAGCGGCGATAGTCACCTTTGGACAGGTGGTCCCTGATGTAGCAGTACGCCAGCGCAGCGATGAGGGCAGGCACCGCAGCTCCTGGGGGGCAGCTCCCACCTCCGCTCCGACTCCCGCCGGGGTCTCCTCTGCGACGACAGCACCGCTCAGCACCCGGGGGCCACAGCACCAGCTCTCCAAGGGACATCGCCAGGCTCGACGGCCCCCGCACGGGGCAGCCTGCTCCAGCCAGGCCGGTGGTGCACGGCCTGGGGGTCCGCTGCAGGGCCAGGCTTGGGATCTGCAGCCCCAGTCCCACCGCCGTGGGGCTCCCCTTTGGGCCTGGCCCCGTATCTATGGGTATGGGGGTGTCCCCCGGGCCCGGCCCCACTGCTAGGGGGTAGCCCCTGGGGCCCGGCTCCACTGCTAAGGGGGAGCCCCCCGGGCCTGGCCCCGTTACCGGGAGTCTCCCCCCCGGGCCCCGCTGTCGCCCCCCCCAGGCCGCGCCCCGCCATGGTAGCCTCGCGCTGGGCGTCAGCGTGGTTTCGCGGAGCCCCCTGGCGGCGGCAGCTGGGAACAACCGCGGCCCACCGGTCCCGGCTCCCTCAGCTACTACCGGAAACCCGTAGGCAGCCCGTGAAGGCCACGACCGCCTCCGGAGAAGCCGCGCCAGACCCGGCGGCAGCGGGCGGGACGCCAGAGAGGCCAACATCGTCCCCACGCTCCGCCACTGCTACCTACCCCCACCCCACCCCCCCCCCGCGCCGCCGCTGAAGACCTGCGAATCAAGATGGCGGCCGCCGGCTGCCCGGCGAGCTCAGGGCGTCGGCGCGGGGTCGCGCGCAAGACCTGCTGGGAGCTGTAGTCCTCACCGCCCTGCCACCCCGCGCTGCCGCCGTCGCCGCGGACTACAACCCCCAGAGGGCGCCGCGGCAAGGCCCTCCCGCGCGGGGCATGCCGGGAAACGGCAGAGGGCAGTACCTCGAGGGACCCGAGTTCAAGACCCGGCTGGGCCTGAACGCGTGGGCTCACACTCCCCCGTGCGCACACGCGTGTGTAGACACGCGGGAGCTCGCGCACACCCGCGCCCACACCCGCGCGCGCTCCTGCGCACACAGGCTCTCTCACGGGGACGCACGCACGCACGCACATGCACGCACGCACACGCGTGTGCGCACACACCACGGGCCCTGCCGGAGGCCCTTGGCACGCCCGTGCGGGGCTTGCACACCCACAGTGCAGTCCCCTGGGAAATCCCGGGTGGGCACCCCGCGATGTGCGGCATGGGGGCAGGAAATCGGGGAGCAAATACCTCCGGCAGCCTCGTCTGGGAGGGGGGGGGGGGCATTTGCACACCATCCGGGGGGGTGATTTGCACGCCCAGGTGTGCTCGGTGCTGCTGCTGCGGGAGTTGCACGGGGGGGCTCTCCCTGCCTCGCACCGCTGCTCCTGCACGCCCCGCTGCTGCCCCGTGCCACCGTCCCCGTGGACCCTGCCCCGTGCCGCGGTCTCGGAGGGGAGCAGCTGGCTCTGTGCCCCCTCACGCCGCAGTAGAGGACAGGCAGCACCCCGGTTCTGCCCATCCCCGCCCGGAGCCCCTCTGCGCCCGGGAGAGCCCCCCCTGGCCGAGCCAGCCCTGCGTGGGTTGTGAAGGGGTCCCGCCAGGCCTGCCCCAGCGTGTGCGGACACGTGCGTGCGACCTGCGTGTGCACGCGTGTGTCTGAGCACACCTGTGTGTGCGCGTGCAGGTGTCTGTCTGCACGCGAGGTGTGCGAGCGCACCCGTGCGTGCACGTGTGCGTGTGTGTGCGCGTGCGCGTGTGTGGGAGTGCACGTGTATGCGCGTGCATGCGAACTGTGTGTCTGCGTGCACGCACGTGAATCACGTACGTGCCTGTGAGTGTGTGTGCCTGCCTGTCTGTATGAGCGCGCATGCGTGTATGTGACTGAGTGCGTCTGCACACACGTGTGTGCGCGCACGTGTGCGTGTCCTGGCAGGAGGCACTGAGCACCAGCGGTGCAGCCCCACGGACATCCCACCCCCATGGCACCACCGGCTCCATCCCCACTGCTGGCCTGATGCTGGTTTAATTACCCGTGCGCGGCCAGGGGTTTGCCTTCTCACCGACACGAGGGACCCAGGGAACACCTCTGCCCCTCTCTGCCCTTGGACGCCTCCGTCCCCCAAAAGGCATCGAGAAGCCTCAAAAAGCCCCCCAGGCCCCTCGGCTGCTCGCCGGCAGCCGTCCAGGACCCTCCCCACTGTCCCCGGAGCCACTACGCAAAACAGTACATCACTGCCCTGTGCGAGAAAAGCTTCTTGGTAGATGATAAAAATGCATATAACTGGATGCTTAAGAGAAGGAAAACATAAAATTGCGTATTTAAGGGACAAGATGAAAGGCAAGCGGTGCGTGGGGTTTCACTGGGAGAAGGGCTCGCTGCAAAGGCAAAAGAAATGGTCACTTAAATTATCGTGCACTGGTCGGGAATGCTTTTTGCTCAACCCTCATATATCTGGCAGCTAAAGGAGCGCGAAGACAGCAGGCAGGCTGTTAGCAGGCTGCGTCTCCTGTTCCTCTCCTCCAGGTCCATCAATATTTCAGAACCGGAGGAATTCACCCCGTCTCTCACATGCGCTTACAGCTCCAGGAGGAAAACAGGCGTTTCTGCTTCGTTATTTGGTGAAGAAAACTATATTAAACCACGCCACGTGCAGAGGAAGCTGCAGCTGCCCAGAGCCCTTTTCCACACCGGGATTTGCTGGGGGGCTGCAGCTGCCAGCCCTCCCCACTTCTTCATTATTCCAGCAGCCGCTTGCACGATTTGACATCATGCGCCGTCAATTCAGTGCTTTAATGGGCTCTAACGAGCTCAGTGCCTGACACGGCTTCTGGGTGTTTAAACTGGGTTGCTGATAAGTTGCATTTTAGCAAGCAAAATAAAAGTTGATGAAAAAAATCAGGTTTATTGAGAAGAATTGGTTTTATTGCATGCATTATTAAATATCTGCTTTTGGCCCACCAGCCCCCGGAGAAGAGCTGAATGTGGGGCTCAGGCCAGGCGCTGCTAGGGCCATGAGGAAGCGCCAAGCCATGCCAAGTATGCCAAGCCATGCTGACCCATGCCAAGGCGTGCTGGAAAGCTCCGAGAAGGTTGTGGGAGCTCACCGGTGATCAGCGGTTCAGCCTCCTGCAGGAAACCTGTTTTCTTCCACTCGGTGCTGAGCCTTTATAACCCAGTATTTACATCTCCCCACCAGCTCCCAGTGGCCGCCCCCCCCCCACACCTGCAGCCCTTGGCGGAGCCTGGCAGCGCGGGCCACGTTTGCACGGCTAATTTAGCTGTGCACTCTGCTAATTATAGCCTGTCAGGGGGATGCAGAATGGAGGAGCAGGGTTAAGGCTGGCCCTGGTGCGAGCTCAGCACCGTGTAGCCTGGCCATGCCGGGATTTCTCCCGAGAGCTGCTGGGGTGCACGAAGGGTTAGCGGGGCGAAAGGACCAAGTTTGGGGAGAGCATGGGGCAAATGGAAACGAGATGGAAACGGCCCTGGAGAGGAGGGGAGGGAGCTGGTCCCCTCGGTCCCTGTTCCCAGCACCAGTACTGGGAGCAGCCAGAAGTCAGCATTTCTGCCCCAAGTGTGGGGCTTCAGCTGGGCTGGGAGTTGTGTCACAGGAGCTGTCAGCACTGCAGGCAGCCCAGGTCCCCCAGTCATCTCCCCCAGCTCCCCAGCCATCTCGCCCAGTTCCCCCAGCCCAGCTCCCTCAGTTCCCCAGCCAGCTCCCCCAGCCCAGCTCCCCCAGCCCTGGTTCCCCCAGCTCCCCCAGCCCAGCTCCCCCAGTTCCCCAGCCCAGTTCCCCCAGCCCAGCTCCAGCAGGCAGGTGTCCCCCTCGCACTGTGCCCCACAGGCAGGCAGGATTTCTAGGCCTGCAGATGACGTCTGTCCTATTTTCGGCTCGGGTTCTGCACACCGCGGTGTGCACGGCAGGCCCTGTCTGGGGACGTGGGTGTTCCTGCTCCCCAGTGAGAGCTGGAATTGCCTGGCACGGGGTGGGGGGGGAAACTGGGCTGGGAGAGGCTGCGGGATGCTGGCACCCGCTCCGCTTGCCTGGGGACAGGGTGGGAAACCCCCCCAGGTTTCAACAGCGGAGCAGACACAGGGCTGTCTGGAAGGGCTGCGCAGGGGGGGGGAACGAGGGGAGAGGGTCCCCCCTGCACCCACCACGGCAAAGCCCAGGTGCTCAGCCTTGTCCCCAGCCCTGCCTCGTCCCCAGCCCTGCTGTCGCCCACAGGTGACAGCAGCGGGGTTCCCACACGTGGCTTCTCCGCGTTGGGCCGGGACGGGGTGATCGAAGCCTCCTTCGGTTCTTTTTCCTGGGTCAGGTTTTTCCCGGGAGCAGCAGTGCGGCACGTCCAGCCCAGCGATGCCACAGGCACTGAGGACGGTGACACCCCCCCGTCCCCCTCCTTCTCTTCCAGTTACCACATCCCAGGAAGGGCCCCATCCTCGGACACGCAGCTCGGGAAGGGGCTCTGTGCCCCCCACCCTCCCCACTGCAGGTCCCAGGCTGCCGAGAAGGACTTTGCTTTGCTGGGCTAAGGAAATGCCGCGCTGCTCCGTCCTCCTTTAAGCGGTTATTCACAGCAGCGGGAGCTGGAAGATGCTTCCTTCGCATTTCTGTGCGGAGAGAAAGAAATCCTGAGTCTGCAGCATTTCCAGAGCCGGCTGGGGAGACCCAGCTCTTCCACAAAATTGCCTCCTAGTCATCGCGGACGACGGCAGCGTGCCTTCCCGCTCCCGGCCAGCTGCACCGCCGTGCTGCCGCAGCAGGGCCTGGCACCGGCACGGTGAGGGGGGCACGCTTGCCAGGCACCGGCCCCCTGTGTCCCCGGTCAGGGAGAGATGATGCTCGGGGAGACGGTGGCGTGGAGTCAGGGAGAGGGTCCCAGTCCTGCACTGTCGGCACCCGTGGCCCCTTCGTCCCTCTGCCAAAGGAAATCCTTCGAAACCAGGGAGGACGGGGCGTGCGGGGGGGGGAGCATGGCTTGGCCGGGGCCCTCTCCCGCAGCACCCGGGGCCCTGGGGCAAGAGGCAGGGGTCGTGGTGCAGGATGGTGCGAGTGTGCCTGGGGGAGCGTGTGTGCACCCCTGGGCGTGCACCCACGTCCATGTGAGAGCGAGGGACGTGTGCGTGCACCCCCGGGTGTGCAGGCGGGGGTGTGTGTGTGTGTGTGTGCACCCCCGGGTGTGCAGGCGGGGGGGTGGGTGTGCGTGCACCCCTGGGCGTGCACCCACGTCCATGTGAGGGCGAGGGACGTGTGCGTGCAC
>JANXJC010000026.1:26143831-26158188 GCA_027564655.1 Leptodon cayanensis | reverse complement strand
CCCGCCCTCGCCCACCAGGACTATCGGCTGGGGATCGGCATCACCTACATCGAGATGAACGTGGGGAACGTCAAGGAGGTGGACCGCCGGGGCTTCGATCTCACGACGCCGTACAGGATCTTCAGGTGTGCCGAGGGAGGGGAGGGGGTGCCGGCGGTGCTGCCCCTCCCCGCGGCCATGCCGTCCCTCATCCCCATCCCTGCCGGCAGCTTCTCCGCCGACTCGGACCAGGAGAAGGAGGAGTGGGTGGAAGCCATGCAGCAGTCCATCGCCGAGGCTCTCTCCAACTCGGAGGTGGCGGAGAGGATCTGGGCGGTGGAGTCCAACCGCTTCTGCGCCGACTGCGGCTCGCCCAAGCCCGACTGGGCCTCCATCAACCTCTGCGTCGTCATCTGCAAGAGATGCGCAGGTACCCGCATCCCGGGGGGGGGCGAGAAGGGGCCGGGCATCCCCTGCCCCGGGATCCCCCCGCCGGGGGACCCCGGCGGCTCAGCCTCTCCCACCCCAAAACGGGTCCCTAATGGCTGGTCTCGCTGGCAGGGGAGCACCGGGGCTTGGGCCCCGGCATCACCAAAGTCCGGAGCCTGAAGATGGACAGGAAGGTGTGGACGGAGGAGCTGATCGAGGTATTGGTACAGACCAACCCCGAAAAACCTGCCGGGGGGAGACACCTCATCCCCTCCCCATAGTCGACCCACTGGCTACGGGCCAGGGACTGCAGGAGCACGGCAGGGTTTTTTTCCAGCCTGATCCAAGCCCCTTGGGGGTGACACGGTGGTGTGGCTTGGTTGGGGAGGGGACCCCCAGCAGACCTCCATCCCCATCCCCGCTGTCTGCGGCCGGCCGGCACCCACCCAGGCATGCTGGCGAGGACAAGAGGCACTTGTGTGTCCGTGCTGCAGACAGACGATGTCTGTCTGTCCGTGGGGAGATGGCTGCGGAGCCGTGGGGCCAGGGTTTGGGGCCAAGCACCAGAGCAGCCCCCCCGAAGCGATGCGGCCGCCGGCGCGGAGGAATGCGTCGGCGCAGCCAGCGCCGGGGCGGGCTGGGGAGGGGGGGAGCCAGGATTTGTTACCAGACCCAACCCGGCCGCCATTTCCAGCCGGCAGACCTTGGCTGGCCCCGTTCTTCCCGGCCGTCCCGGTTGGATCCTGCATTCCTGCCTGGCGTCCCACCCGCACAGCCCCCGCCTCCGGCATCGCCTGCTCCCCGAGCCCCCAAACGCTTCCAGCTGCTGCCTGCGGCTGCTGCCTTTCCCCTCCCCTCTCCGGGAAGGCTGCCCTGAACCCCGCCAGGCTGGCGGGGAGCTGCTGCCAGCATCCCCTGGCCCCCTGCCTGTTCCAGCCCCTCCCCGACCCCCGGCCCCGCTTGCACCCGTGCCACCCCAAAAAGCTCGGGGGTGCCGGCAGAGCACCCCGTGGGCTTGCTGGAGCAACGTGGGGCTTCCTGAGGCAGGGCTAAACCTCTTAATGGTGGGCTGAGGGTCGCTCGGTGCCAGGCAGCAGGATGGTGAAGGGCCACGGAAAGCCCTTTAAATCCACCCCAATGGATGCTGAGCATCGCCCTCTCCTTGCCCACAGCTGGGTGCTGCTTTCCCGATGAGATTTTCCGGGGCAGGAAGGGGGGTCAGCGGCTGTGGGGGCTGCCAGACGCCGGGACTGAGCCGCTGCTGTTGCCGGAACATGAGGCTGGGCAGGGAGCAGCCCTGCGTGCCTGCAGCGGGTGGGTGCTCCTGCACCCTGCCCACCCGTGGTCCCCGCGAACCACCCGTCATCCCCTCCGTGTTCTGCCTGCACCCCGCTGCTCTCCCGGGCAGCAGTAACGCAGCAACTTTGGGCTGTGAACGTCTACTGCCGTGCTCATCCCCCGGCCCCAGCAAAGACCCCCGGAGAATCCCCAAAAAGCCTCCCCTCCCATGCCCAGCCGCGCTCCATCCCCCGGCAGCACCGTCCCATCGGCCTCTCCTTGTCCCCGCAGCTCTTCCACCAGATCGGCAATGCTGTGGCCAACCAGTTCTGGGCCGCCAACGTGCCCCCCAGCGAGGCCATCACCCCCGCCAGCGGCAGCCAGGAGAGGAGGTGCTTCCTCATCGCCAAATACCGGGAGGGCAAGTACCGCCGCTACCACCCGCTCTTCGGCAACCAGGAGGAACTCGACAGGGTCAGTGGCCCCCGGGGCTGGGCACCATCTCGGGGCTCCCACCTGGGTGCTAAGTGGTGCTGAGCTGGGGTCCCGAGGCTGTTTTGGGGGAGCAAGGTCTCTGCCCGAGCAGGCTGCTCGGCCCCGTGCATGGGGCTGGATGGTTTCCCACGCTCCCTCCCTGCCCGTATCACCCAGCCCTCATTGCACACCCTGCGTTCCCACCGTGCACCCCGAGCCAAAGCCTGGGGTCTCCAGGAGGGACGAGCTGGCTGCAGGGACAGGGTGAACATCTCTGGGATGGGGCACAACCAGCTTCATTTCCAGGCTGGAGAGCCTGGTCCGAGGTGGGATCCCTCCTTCCACAGCCAGACATCCCCAGGGTTCATCTCTCCCTGGCTTGGGAATGGCGTCGGGGTCCAGCATTGGGCTGGAGTGGGGTTCAGGGAAGGCTGGTGCTGGGGGGATGCCCTGGTTGCAGCAGCTTGAAGCCCCTCCTGCTCTCCGGAGCACCCCACGGCGGCAGGGGCAGAGGTGCCCGGCCAGCACCCCCCAAAACCCTGGCCAGGGCACCCATTCCCGGTCCCGGCCGTGGAGCAGAGTGCCAGTCTGGGGCTTCATGCCGCCCTGCACAACCGGCAAGGGGACGCCATCCCGGCGCTCCGGCCGCCGGCCCTTGGTCTCGGTGCTCCGCCATGGCTCCGCCGGCTGCCTTCGGCGCTGCCGTGTTTGCACAAGAGCCGGGGGCGCGCCGGGGGCCCGGGTGGCCGCGGGAATTCGCATGTGGGCTTGTTTGTTTTTCTGCTCCGGCTAGCCTGTCCCGCCCCGTTGGCGTTATGACTTCACCCCGGCTCCTTAAGGGAGGGATTCGCCGCCTGCTCCAAACTTTTTCTCCCAGTTCCAGCCTCCTTTGTCCTGCCGAGGCGGCCGGGAGGCGGCGGGAGTCCGGTTGCTCGCCGCGCTCCCACCGGGCTCCTTTTGCCGGAGCGGCTCCTCGCCGGGGGTCTCCTCCTTCTCCTCGGGAGCCTTCGGCCTCACCCGCCACCCTCCCGGCTTTGCCGCAGGCTCTGTGCGCGGCCGTCACCACCAGTGACCTGGCGGAGACGCAGGCTCTGCTCTTCTGCGGGGCGGCGGTGACCTGTGCCACCGGAGACCCCCAGTGCCCGACGCCCCTGGCCCTGGCCGAGAAGAGCGGGCAGAGGCTGCAGATGGAGTTCCTGCTCCACAACAAAAACTCCGGTAAGGGCTGACCCCTCGAAACCCCTGTGGGCTTAAACCCACCGCTGGCATTCCCGGAGTCGGGGGAGAGAGCCGCTGGGGTGTCCCTGGGGACGCAGGGATGTTTTGAGCCGGACTCAGCTCTGTGTCCTGCCCGGCAGATTCCCGGCATGGGGTTTTCCAGCTGCTTGGCACTGCCGGGCTCTGTGCACCCCTGGAGAGGGGCTTTGGGAAGCCCCCCGCACCCTTGGGTCAGGGCTGGGTGGGGGCCGGGGAGGGAGGCTCCGTCCCAGCTGGGGACACAGGTCCAGAGCCCCGCTGGGGATGCAGGCTGGTGCTCTGGGCACTGGGAGGGACTGGGCCAGCTCTGCCGCACCGTCTCCCCGGCAGCCTTGGGGGGACGTGCCCCTGCCAGCCGGGCAGCCCCCACCTCCAGCCTCCCCAAAAGGGTCGGGGGGGGTCCGACGATTCTGCAGAGCATCCCCCTAAAACCCCCCTTCCCGTGCCGATAAACGTGCCCACGCCACCGAGCCCCGCTCCGGGTGGGCTGAGGGCTCCCACGGGACTGATCCACGCTCTAACATGGAGCGAGCCTCCGGCCCTGGAAAGCTCGGGCAGCTGGAATGGAGGTGTGCCGGGGCCGGCCAGCGCCTGCCGTAGCCGTCACCTCCCTCGCTGCCTCGGTGGCCAAGTCCGTCCCGCGGAAGCTGGAGTTTGCCCAGGGTTGGGGCTGGCCCTGCTGTTCCAGACATGTCAGCACAAAAGGGGTCTGGGAGAGCGGCGAGGCCTCCCGGCTGCCCCGGTGAGCCGAAGAAAACCAAATCCCTGAGCTCATCCTGCCGGGGCCGGCTCTGGAAGGCATCTCCGGAGCCCCGGGACTGCTGGGCTCGATGAGCCCAGCGCCGTGCGTGGAGCAGGGCTGGGCTGGTGGAGCAGGGTTCTGCATCCCCCCGGGTTTCCCTGTCTCTGGAGCTCTGGGCAGCCCCGTGGCCCGTCCTGGGGGTGCTTTAGGGGTGTCCCCGCACCCCATTGCTGCCTGGTCCCTGGAGGAAATGAGGGGTGCCTCTCACTGGCAGGCAAGGTGGGGAACCTGAGGCAGGGGGGACATGCCCGTAGTCACAGGGTGAGGCTGTGGCAGAGCCCTGGGACGTTATTTCAGCCGCGGGACTGTGGTGCTCTGCCCTTCTCCTCCGTCGGAGCAGCGGGGACCTGGGACAGCCTGGGAGAGACCTCGGTGGTGGGGGAGTCCGGTCCCCACCTTCCCATAATGTCCTCATCCCGTCACAGCTCAGTGCTCGGGGCTAGTCCGCAGGGGGGGATGCGGGATGTGGGATGTAGGATGTGGGATGCCCTCCCGGCGGATAAGCCAGACCCTGCTGACCCCCAAGCAGCCCCAGATTTGGGGGCCGGAGCTGCTCCTTGCACCCCAGCCGTGCCGTGGTGGGGGCTGGCGGTGCAGCCTGTGGGATGCTTTTGGGCTCCTGCTTCTTGTGCTGAGTGGGGGGGACACCCAGCCGTGTTGGGGGGCTGGCAGGGGACAATGTGGCCGGTGTCACCACTGTCACCCGGTCCAGCTGGCTCCTTCACGTCACATCAGCAAAGCACCTGGGGAATGACATGAACCACTGTCACCCCATCCCTGACCCAGTGGGGCCCTGCTGCGTCCTGCTGGGGCCCCACCAGCAGCAGTCTGGGGGGGCTCTAAAGGGGGGGTGCACCCCCCCATGACAGGCTGTCACCCCGTTTGCAGAGACGCCGCGCCTGGAGGTGGGGGGCAGCGAGGAGAAGCCCTACTCCGTGCTCCTGCCCTCCGTCACCCACAACGGCTTCCTCTACAAGACCCCCTCCATGGCCAAACCCGTCGGTGAGCGGAAAGGGCAGGAAGGTACGTGGGAGCCCATGGGGCAGGGAAATAGGGGTGCAGGGGGATGGGGGAGCTCAGAGCCAGCCCCAAAAGGGGTGCTGCTGGGGGGATTGCACCATCCCCTGCTCCCCAGGGCACTGCAAAGGCAGCAGGGAGGTGCAGCATCCCCTGGCCAGCCCGGTCACAGTGGGTGGGCGCCCAGTGGGTGCTGCAGGGCCACCCAGGCTGGGCTGGTGGGCGATCTCGGGCTGGCTGGAGCGTGCGGGGCTGCCCAGCACCATCCTGTGCCGCGCAGAGTTCAGCCGGCGGTGGTGCACGCTGCAGGACGGCGTCCTCAGCTACTACGAGAACGACCGCAACGCCGTGCCCAATGGCGAGATCAAGGTGGAGGAGATCGTGTGCCTGGTGAACAACCCACCGCACGCCCACGGGTAAGGCTGTACCCCTGCGTGCCGCCCGATAGCACCCCAACACCCGCTCCGCTCCCGCAGGGCTGGGCATGGCCGCTGCCTTGCTCACAGGGGGTGGCATGGGGGGCTGCTGTCCCCAAGCCCACTGCTGGCCCCTCCAGCACTTGTGGCATGCCTGACCCAGCTGTCTTTGCAAGGAATCTGTGTAAACCCCTTTGCAGCCCCTTTGCAGCCTCTTTGCAATTACTTTGCAATCCTTCTGCAGCCCCTTTGCCCCTTTGCAGCCCCTTTGCAATCACTTTGCAATCCTTCTGCAGCCCCTTTGCAGCCCCTTTGCAGCCCCTTTGCCCCTTTGCAGCCCCTTTGCAGCCCCTTTGCAATCACTTTGCAATCCTTCTGCAGCCCCTCTGCAGCCCCTCTGCAGCCCCTCTGCAGCCCCTCTGCAGCCCCTCTGCAGCCCCTTTGCAGCCCCTTTGCAGCCCCTTTGCAGCACCTTTGCAGCTCCTGTGCTCCCCGTTGGAGCGTGTACGGCAGCACGGGGATGCTGGAGGACGCAGGGACGTGGGAGGGGGGATCCCAAACTGGATCAGCCGGTGGCAGAGCCAGTGGCAGCCACGCAGCAGGATACTCTTACCCCTGGGATGCCCCTGGTACCCAACCAGCTCCATCCCACCGCCCGCGGGTGGCCAGGTTCCCCTTTCCTTCCCTCCCGCAGGATCGAGAGTACGTTTGAGGTCTACATAGAATCAGAGAGGCTCTACCTCTTTGGGCTGGAGAGCCCCGATTCCGCTCGGGAATGGCTCAAGTCCATTGCCAAGGTAGGATGCGGTGGGCTGGGGGTGGCCGGGGGTGCCGGAGGGAGCTGGGTCCCGCGGCACTGACGGGTCCCTCTTCTCCCCCGGCTCAGTCCTTCGTCCATCCCCGCGCCGAGGAGTTGCTGGCTCTCGACTTCGAGCGGATCGGCCGGCTGCACTACAAGGGTGGCCTCAACCTGGAGCGAGCCAAGGAGGGCTGGTTCGCCCTGGCCGGCTCCGTGCTCCACGTCTGCTTCGAGGACAGCGAGCGGCAGGAGCCTCTCCAGCTGCGCAAGCTGCAGGAGCTCTGTGCGTGCCCCTGCCCCGCCGCGGGCCCCCCCAGGCTGGGAGGGACCTTGGGGATGGGGAGTATCCCCCAAATTCTGCCCTGAGCAGCTGGGTTGCACCCCAGCTTTTGGTGGGAGGCTGGTGGATGCTGTTCCGATGGAGCACGGGGTCCCTCCGCTGGGTGGGATGCAGCCGCTCTTCCTCCTCTCCATCCTCTTCCTCGTCCCTGGAAAGTCACTGCTTGTCTCATTTGGGCTGGAGCTGGACCCGTTGGCACAGCCCCCCATGGTGTGTGGGGCTGGAGGGGCCGGGAGACCCCACGTTCCCGCAGGTGATGGGCTCTCTGCCTTCCCTTCCAGCCATCCAGGGAGACAACGAGGTGCTGGTGCTGGTGGAGAGGCGGAGGTAAGAACTGAAGCGGGGGGGGGTTAGACCCCTCCAGCAGATTATCACACCCTACCCAAGCACTCCCCCTCATCCTGGGGTGCCTTCGCTCTCCCCATGGTGACTGGGGACCCCCAAAAGAGAGTCGGGACCATCCCCAGGCCCCCGTGGCCAGCCTTCCCTGGGGTCGTGGCCATGCAGTGGGTTTTGGGGAGGGCAGCTGCCCCCCCCCCACCCCGCTGAGGCCAGGCTTGCTGGCAGGACGCTGTACATCCAGGGGGAGAGGAAGCTGGATTTCCTGGGCTGGGTCCACGCCATCCAGAAGGCTGCGGGCAGCGCGGGGGACACCTTGTCGGAGCAGCAGCTGACGGAGTCGGACGTCCCGCTGCTGGTGGACCGCTGCATCGACTACATCACCCAGTGCGGTACGTGCCGTCACTTATTGCCGGATGCTGGCGGGGACCAGAGCGCATCATTGGGGTCACCCCATCGGTGCGGTGCGGCAGGCTGAGACCCGACATGCTTGCGACATGTGTTTTCCCTCCCTGAGCATCGGCTCCAGCTCCGTGGGAGGGCTCCGGCTGGAGCAGGGATTTGGCTCCAGCCCGCAGCTCCTCAGCGGTCGCGGCAACACCTGCGGGGTGGGAAGTGCCGCGGTACCGGCTCATCCCCACCGGCTCTGCCGCAGGGCTGACGTCCGAGGGCATCTACCGCAAGAGCGGACAGAACTCGAAGACCACCAGCCTGCTGGAGATGCTGCGCCGGGACGCCCGCAGCGTCCGCCTGAAGGAGGGCGAGCACCAGGTGGACGACGTCGCCAACACCCTCAAACGCTTCTTCCGCGACCTCGGGGACGGGCTTTTCACCAGGCGATGGGGCCAGGACTGGCTGCGGGCAACGGGTGAGCCCTGGGGGGGCTGCTGGGAGATGGTGGGAGGAGGGGGTCGGGCTCCCCGGATCTGCTGCAGCCCCCTTTGTCCTCTCTTCTGGGCTATGGGCTGGGGGGAGCACATCTGGGTCCCACGTGTTGCGGGGGCTCGAGTGGTGGGTGGGGAACGGAGTGCATCCTTGCTGACCCCGTGCAGCCCCGTGCTCTGGCGTGGCTGGGGCTGAGACAGGGCAGAGAGCCAGACCCCCCACCCTTTGCTTCTGGATCCGGCCCCTAAATACCAGGGTCGGATGCACCCAGCAGCTAAACAGCCATGAGCCACGCTGCTGTGCAGCTGGGATGGTCTAGCTCCGTGGAGCTGGGATGTTCCAGCCTTGCAGAGCTGGGATGCTCTGGACCCCATGGAGCTGGGATGCTCCGGTCCCATGGAGCTGGGATGCTCCATTCTCATGGAGCTGGGGTGCTCTGGCCCCATGGAGCTGGGGCGCTCCGCTCCTGTGGAGCTGGGATGCTCCGGCCCCATGGAGCTGGGGTGCTCTATCCCCAGAGTGGGGCAGGAGGGTCCCAGGTGGGGTCTGGAGAGGGGATGGTGGGGCTGTGGGTCTTAATCTCACCTTCACACCCCTCCATGCTCATCTCCTCCCTCGTGCTCCTCTCGCAGCGCTGGAGGATGAGGAGGCAAAGATCAGCGAGTACCGGAGGCTCCTGGACACCCTCCCCACAGTGAACCGGGCCACGTTGAAGGCGCTCATCAACCACCTCTTTCGGTACGGTGTGGGTGGCAGGTCCATGGCACGGTGGAGCCCGGGCTCCCCAAGCCCCTGTGGGGCATCGCCCCGTCCGCTGCAGGGTCCTGGGGAGGCTGTGGGGCGGAGAAGAGCCCTCATCCCTTGGCTCACATCCCAAGCAAGGAAGGGAGGGGGATTTGGGGTCAAGCTGTGCCCAAAGCCGAGCATCACGTCCCAGTGTGGGGGGCATTCCCCTTGGCAAGGCTGAAGGGGGTGTCCCGGGGGAGGAATCTTAACGGAGTTGCCCGTAGGGTTCAGCGCTTCTCTGGGGAGAACCAGATGAACACGCACAACCTGGCCATCGTTTTTGGGCCCACGCTCTTCCAGACAGACGGGAAGGACTACAAGGCAGGACGCGTGGTGGAGGACCTCATCAGCCATTACGTGAAGATCTTTAATGTAGGTTCACACCCCCCCCCGGCGCTGCTCTGGATCAGGCTGATGTGTGGACATTCCCGGGGGATGGGGCGGTGGAAGGAGGAGGAAGCTGTCTGCAGATATCTTGCTTCGGAGACATGCGGCAGGGGGTCCGTGTCCCTGCAAACCCTGGAGACACCCGAGCCTGGAGGTGCCAGCACCGCTGGGCAGGGGAGCAGATTCCCCTGGGGATCCGCATCTGCTTCTGCAGTGGAACTTAAGGGTGGTCTGGTCAGCCCTGATGGCTCCCTGGGCTCCTCTTCCTTGGCAGGTCAACGACCAAGAGATGAAGAAGCAGCAGGACGAGATCATGGCCATCATGAAGATGAGGGAGGCAGCGTCCAGTGGGACGCAGGTGGGTCCTGGACATGGGGACCTTCCTGGGGCACCCTCTTTGCATGGAGACCTCACCGCCTGCTCCAGCATCTCCCGGAGATGCCCCAGGCAGGGAGTGTCCGTGCTGGGCGGGGGGAATCTAGCCCACAGGTGGGAAGCTACAGGTTGAAGTGCTTTGCCATTGCCCTTCAGCAAGCCGGGGACTTCATCTGCACTGTCTACCTGGAGGAGAAGAAGACGGAGGCAGAGCAGCACGTCAAGGTGAACCCTGGGGTAGAGGGCACAGTGGGGACAGGGACCCCCTGTTGCATGCCCAAATGTCTGTGGTGGCGTGGGGAGATGCTTTGAGCTAGCACGAGGGTGGCACAGCCCCAGGCACCGGCTGATGGAGACTTGTCCCTTCCCTCCCTCCCAGATCCCGGCCACAATGACAGCTGAGGAGCTCACCTTTGAGATCCTAGACCGCAGGAAAATCGTCATGAAGGAGAAGGACTATTGGAGCTGCTTCGAAGTGAACGAGAGGGAGGAGGCAGGTTGGTGCAGGGGCATGAGGGTGGTGGGGATGGGGATGAAGACAGGGATGGAGATGGCGAAGGGAATGGGGATGGAGATTGGAATGGGAATGGGGATGGGGATGAGGGTGGAGATGGGAATGGTGATGGAGATGGAGATAGGGATGGGGCTGCAGGTAGGGATGGGGTTGGGGACGAGAAGGCTCCCATGGGGACTGCACCATGGAGCAGTGCTGGGACGGGCTCCAGGCACTCAGGAGAGGACGGCTGAAGTGCCACAGCTTTGCTCGCCACATCCAGGTTGCAGGTGGCCGAGTGCTGCAGATGGTCTGGGCCAGGACCCACAGAGCATCTGTCTGCATCCTTAGGGGTTCAAATGCCTTTGAGGTTTGATGGGGGTACCTGGCATCTCCGGCCACCTAAGGGAGCAGTCCTGGGGTGCCCGTAGGCAGCAGCAAGCGAGAGCTTGGTGTGAGCAGGATAAACCCCTGGTCCTGCCAGCTGGTGCCTCAAGCTCCTGCCACCGGCTCTCATGGGCTGAGCGTGCCCGGGGACCGTGCCTGGCAGGGGGACAGGCAGGGTGCTGATCCAGCATCACTGAAAGCCTCTGCTGAGATGTTTTGGTCCTTGCCAACTCCAAGCCATCAAGCTCAGGCTCCTCTCTGGAAAGGGTGGGTGCTGCTTCCCCCCTCCTCTCGGGGAAGCATCGAAGCACCGTGCTCAGCCGAGCACCATCCAGCCCTTAAAAATAAAAAGGATCCTCAGGCTGTGCAGGGGCAATGATTAGCCAATTAGCTTAAAATTGGATATTCACCTATGAACTTCTATGGAATCCTTGACTCGCCCTTTGCTTGCGTGGAAATGTGCATGTTTGAAATACCTCTGGGCATATTTTTGCAAGCACGTGTGTAGATTACATACTGCCTACAGCAGCCTATGTTTTCAAAACATCCGTGGTTTGCAATTGCAATATCTGTTGGCAATTGTTCCTTAGCCACCTTCCAGTCCCCGCAGGTCCCCGCTGCTCACGTACCGTGGGCCAAAAGTCACCTCCCCAGGGGACAATTAGTAAGCAGCAGCAATTTAATGAATCCAACTAAAAGGCGATGGTGCTGCGTGGGAGGTCTGCATGGAGACAGGCAGGACCTTGGTAGACCCTCAGGACACGTGTGACCCCCCCCCCCCCCGCCCTTGGTGGGTGCCAGCCCCCAAAGATGCTGCCTGACCCCTGCCTGTCTCCCTGCCCGACAGAACGGCCCTTGCACTACTCGGAAAAAGTCCTGCCCATTTTGCACTGCCTGGGAATGGAGAGCTACCTGGTGGTGAAGAAACAGATGTCCATGGAGAACATGCTCATCTACCTCGGTGAGGAGGCAGAGGGGCCAGGGCCCGGGCAGGGAGAGCAGGGAGGGGATGGGAATGGGGAAGGGAATGGGTATGAGATGGAATGGGAATGGGGATGGGGATGAGAATGAGGATGGGGACAGGGATGAGAATTGGAATGGGAATGGGGATGGGGATGAGAACAGGGACAGGGATGAGGATGGGGATGGGGACAGCTCCCTGTCCTGCCGGCTGCAATCCTGCGGAGAATCTCCATGGGATCGACTATCCCAAGGCTGCATTCTGCCTGGCTGTGCAAGCGGAGCAGGCACCAGCCCAGTTAGCACGTGGCTGGGAGCCCCCCAGTATGGGGTCATGGCTGGATGCCGCGCACAGCGCACTGGAGGAGATGGTCCTGCCTGCCCTGCCCGGGCTGGCAGCAGGCAGCAGCCGGTGGGCTGCAGGGCTGGGGGCGAAGGGGGGGTTGCCCTTGCTATTGCCCTGCGGGACCGGGTCTAGCTGCACCCCGCACCCTTCCTGGGGGGGCCTGACCCGCCCTGGGGGGCCGGAGCCGCTCAGGCGTGTGCCCCCCAGCCAGCAGAGTGGGCGACTGCAAGCACGGCATGATGAAGTTTCGGGAGGAGAGGAACCTGCTGGGGCTTGGCCTGAGCACCGGCTTCCACGACCGCTACTTCATCCTCAACCACACGTGCCTGCGCCTCTACAAGGAAGTGCGGGTGAGCCCTGCCTGCTGGCTGCCTGCGAGGCGACCGATGCTGCCTGCCCCTGCCTGCCCTTCCCTTCCCCTGCCCTCACTTTCCTTCCCAGCTGTGCCGTCTTGTGACCCTGTGCTGGGAGTCCCTGAGGACGTGGGACCCACATGGGCTGGCATCCCACGGGCACTGCGGGCAGCGGTGGGGCTGGAACCCCACGGGCACTGCGGGCAGCGGTGGGGCTGGAACCCCACGGGCACTGCGGGCAGTGGTGGGGCTGATCCCAGAAGTGCTGTTGCTCTCCCAGACCCGGAGCTTTCCCGGAGCAGGTCCGGAGCTGGCTCTGAGTCAATGCAAGGGCTCAGGAGGGGGACACTGGCATCCCAGCTGTGCTGGGACATCTGCTCCCCACTCTCCTGCCCCTGCTCCCCCTGTCCTGGCTCCCTGGTCTGACACCCACCGCAGCCTGGCACATCGCTGCCTCCGTCCCCCGTCCCCTGCCCGTAGGCAGCGTAGGGTCTGCAGGGAGGTCGTCCCCTCTCCTCCCACTGCTGCTCGTCCTCCGCGTCTGCTTTAACCCCCGTCCTCTGTTGAACAGAGCCTGAAGCAGCGGACCCCCCCCTTGGAGAACGTGAGTAGAGGAGCCCGGGGGGGCTCAGCCGGGGTGCGCAGGGGGTCCCGCGCCCTCTGCCCTTACCAGGCCGCCCGGGGTCAATCCCAAATCCAATCCTGCAGCAGGCGTGTGCCCATCACCGCGGGCTCGGTGCTCGATGGGGTGCTGCGTGTGCCGGAGCTGCCCCCGCTGCTGCCATCCCTCCCCGTTAGCCCCTGGCACTGGGGGAGTGCATCAGCTTGCACCCCTGTTATCCGGGCTCCTCCGATTTGGGGGGTACCGCTGCCCTTTGCTCCAGGCAGCTGGAGATGGGGATGGGGAAGGGGCCGGTGCCGCAGGGAGGGGACGGGCTGAGCTGGCTCCCCCGTCCTGCGGGCATTGGATTGGGCTCTTGTAAGTCATGCCGCTTGCGTGCGAATGCAGACAGGTAGCTGTACGGGGTGGGGGGGTCCCCGTCATGTCCCCCACTGCTAAGGCATGGCTTGCGTGGCATGGCGAGGCGCAGCCGGCGTCGGGGAGGTCCCGGGCGAGAGGGGAGGGAGCTGCGGGGCTTTGCCCCTTCGAAACGTCTGCCGGCAAAGGGTGATGTCTGCACCGGCTCGCTGCCATGGCACAGACCACGGGGAAGGAGCTGGCTGGCACCGGTGGTGCCCTGGCTTTGCCGGGACATCCCGTTTTCCCCCCATCCCTCCCCTTGGGAGGCTGTTCGGTGAGGTAGGGTGCAGCTCGCAGCCAGCCCCCCAAAGGGATGCTCCGATGCCGGGGAGAGCCCAGCACAGCCTGAGTGGGACCAGGGAGTCAGGGCACCCATCTTCACCCACCGCAGAGAGGTGCCCACCCACCGTGCCGTGCCGGTGGTGGGACTTTTGGGGATGCGGTCGGGGCAGAGAGCCGCCAGCAGAGCGGGGCTGCGGCTACTGCTGCCGCGGCCGTGTGCTGAGGAGGGACGTGATGTGGGCGTCCCCACGGGGGACATCTAGTGCCAGGCTCTCAAGACCCCATCGCAGTGTGCCAGTGCTGGTCCCAGCTCCGAAGGCAACTGGCTCCATCTCTGAGGGACCCCGCTGCAGGGACAGGCCTCCTGCGTCCCCTCCCCTCTACCCGTGGCCTCTGCCGTGGGCGGTGGGCACCCGCTCTGCCCTCATCCTTGGCAAGCCCAGGCCTGGGCTCAGCCCCTTCCCCGTCACCGCATCCCTACGGCTTCTCCTCCCTGCCTGCCGGGGGGACAAACCCCCGTCCCGGCATTGGTGTGGGCTGGGACGGGTGGCGAAGGGTCCGGCAGCCCCCAACCCGGTGCTGGGTCACTCTTCCCCCAGAGCCACAAGCCGGAGAAGGAGTGGCCCGTCAGGAACCTGAAGGTCTACCTGGGCATTAAGAAGAAACTTCGGCCCCCGACGTGGTGAGCAGCGACGCGGTGCTGGGCTGGGGACGGGGACAGGGATGGGGACGGGGATGGGGATGGATGGGGATGGGGGTCAGGGTAGGGACAGGGATGGGGACAGGGACAGTTTTGGCTGCTGGGACACATCTCCTGCTGGCCGTGCCTTTTGCCACCAGATGTCAGAGCAGCCTCGCAGGACGCTTCTGCAGCCTGCGTGTGTGCATGTCAGCGAGCTGTGTACGTGTGTGTGTGTGTGCATGTGTGTCTGTGTGCCTGTGGGTGCGTGTG
>JANXJC010000026.1:26108627-26129598 GCA_027564655.1 Leptodon cayanensis | reverse complement strand
TCTTTCCCCTTCCCCTTCCCCTTCCCCTTCCCCTTCCCTTTCCCTCTCCAACCGCTTTCACAAAGCCAGGGAAAGTCCTTGCCCCCTCTGGGCTGCCCGAGCCCCTTCCTGGGGCTTCTGGGATGCTCCATCCCCATGGGGGTCAGCCGGATCCCGGCACCTCAGCCGTGGGCTGTCCCCAGGTCCTCTGCCGCAGTCGCAGAGCCCTGGCACCGTCCCGGCAAGCGGCACCGAACCGGGAGCTGGCCCAGGGCAGGAGGTGGATAAGTGCAATGGCAATTCTGGGTGGGCAAGCCAGCGTGGCCATCTGCTCTCATTTCTGCTGCTGGGGAACAGGATAACAGCAAAAAAAGGGGGAAAAAAAAAAAAAGAAAATGAAGGTGGGGTATTTACTGGGGGGTTGCTGGGAGGGGAAGGGGCTGCTGGCCATGACCAGAGCCCCCCACCAAGCACACCGCTCCCACCAATGCCTTGGCCTTATTCGATGGGAGCCGGTGGGCAGATCGCCTCTCCCCACGACGCTGGCTTTCATTTCCCTTCCCTGATCTGGTCAGAGGATCTTTTCATCAGCCGCTTCCTCGGCTGCCGCCAGTGCTGCTCCAGTCGCCCCAGTGCTGACGGGGCACGGGACGCCGAGTGCCCCCCCAAAAGCGTCCCCTGCTTGTTCCTTTGCTCCCTTTCATGGAAGGCAACAGGCTTCGGCACAGGATGGGGTTGGGGGGGCACCAGTGAGAGCCAGCATCACATCCCACCTCTCCATGAAGCATCTTCCCTGGCATGAGGACCAGGATGCAGTGGGATGCTGCACCCCACAGCCCCCAAACAGCTCTTCGGAACCCCCATCCCTCCCCAAAGTACCTGGCGGGGCTTGTCCCCGCTCTGCCTGCACCACGGGAGAGCTGTTGTACCTGCAGACGTGGGAAATAATTTTCCCGATCATTGAGGATTTCTTTTGTTTTGGTTTCTTTTTTTTTTTTTTTTTTTGAGAACAGCTTGTACCGACCTTGCGATAAAAACAAGGCTCCGGGTTCCTCTGGGTGTTGTTTTCTGTTCTTTTTCTGTTCCCAGGATAAATGTCAGTGAAAATGGAAAAGCGATTCTCCGTTTCACTGTTTTCTTCCCTCCCTGAAAGACTCCTCAGTTTTTCGAGCGTGCTGGGGAAAACAGCAGAAAAATCAGAGAGGGGAAAAAAGTCCCCAACTTGCTGAAATTGAACTTTCTGGAAGATATTTCTACAGGTGCGACAGGACCAGTGCTTCCTTTGGTGAGAATACCGACGATATTGGGCACATCCCGCAGGGCCGCATCCATTCCAGGCGGGCGGCTGGGCTGCGCAGGGCTCGCGTGCCCATCATGCAAAAGCACTGGGGCTTCCCCAAATTCCTCTCTTTTGCCCTGGCTGGAGGGTCAGGCCATGAAAAAGCAGACGTTGGGGCAATAGGATCTGCTGGGGGCTGTGGAGGAGGCACGTTGCAGCTAGCGCCTGTCCTGGCTTTCTCCCCAGGCTCACCCGAGCACGCCGGAGGCTTGCAGGAGCAAAAGCCGGGGCTGCAAACTGACCTGCAGGCAGCTCCCAAACCCGATGCTCTGCTCTCTTGCTGTCAGGGACTATTCCTTGCCCCCAGCACCCCCAGCACCCTGCAGCAGCAGCTGTCCTGCCACCTCTGCGAGCACCCAGCATTGAGCCCCCACCTCCGTGGCTGCCCGGCATTTATTCAGGGAACACGGGGCGGTGGATGCACGCAGACGGATGCTTGAGAGACAGCCATAAAGAAACCCTACAGGTAGGAAAGCAGAAAGTGGCTCGGTCCCCGGGGCCATGGGGGGATGCTGGGCTGAGCTGCCGGGGTACCTCTGGAGGAAGGAACGCTTGTGTGCACAGCAAGGGAGCGAATTGCTCTCTGGAAGGCCGCAGCTCTGAGCGCAGGGTGGCAGCGATGCCGAGCCCTTTTGTAGGGAAAGTATCTGCAGAGCAAATTGCTTTGTATCAGCAAATACATCTACATTAGCGGTGGAATTGGTATCCTGCACAATGAGCACTCGAGGACAATGCGCGTCTATTCAGAGCTCAAAAAATTCAATCCTGTAGCTAAGGAGGCTCCGCAGAAGTCGAAAGCAAGGCTTGTTTCATATTCACGCCACAAATATTGGTACGAGGGCGTGTAACTGTAATGATGCCTTTGAAACACCGGCAGTGCTTCGTCTTCCTGACAATAAAGATATACGGCCCGTGTCAGTGCCGAGAGCGGGGACTGCCATGAACTCCGTTAAAAGGGTGTTTTCTGCATCTAACGCAGAATTGCGCGGGGAAACAAGAGGGATTTGTAGGAGACACCGTGTCGGATGCCCCTGGGACCCTCTCCCTCCAGCCGGGAGGTCGGGGTAAGGTGCAGCCTTTGGATGCACCTGGAGAAGGTTTCTTGGTAGATCTTGCTGGCTATCACCGGGGCCTCGCTCCTGCACCACGGCCCGGGTCGGGCATCCCTGTCTGCCCACGGGGTGCCCACCCCACGGAGCTCCAGCAGCCAGGCTCAGCACCAGTTCCGTGGGGGTCTGAGCCCCACGGGACGGCGGTGAGCGCAGGGCAGCGCATGGAGAAGATGGAGGTGGCCGTGGAGCTGGTTGGGCGTTGGAGGGCTTGGAGGGTGCTGTGTTCCTAATGATGGGGTTCTAACGTGGGCTGGGGGCTGTGAGCAACCCACGGAGCAGCTCAGGTGGGTGTCCCCAGCGAGCGCAGCCGTTCACGCTGGGTGTATGGAGAAACTTTTCCACTGCAGAGCAGTGGAAGAGGTGGCCCTAAGAGGTCGTGTGGTCTCCATCCTTGGAGACGGATCAGATGAAGCCCTGGCCTGACCCACCTTTGAGCAGGAGGTTGGACCAGAGACCTGAAGTCCCTGCCCTGCAGCAACCCTGCTAGACGGGGGGCACCACAGGCATGGGAGAGGACGGGCGACCGCAGCCAGCACCCGCACCGCCTCACCCAGGCACATCCCCCCGGCTCCCTGCCTGGCAGAGGGTCTACCCAGCGATGCCCACCCAGTGATGCCCACCCAGCGCCTGCGCTCCTTCTGCTCGTGACACTTTGGGTTTGCTCCGGGAGGTCAGAAACCGGGGAATGCTTGCAAACACCAAGGGGGTTTGCTGTAGAAATCCTTGCCTTCTCCAAACAGCAGCTTCCTGGGGAGGCGTGGGCTGGCAGGGAATGGATCAACACCGTCTGAAGGGAGCAGGTAGGGACCGGCTGCTTTGGTGGAGAAGTATCTGCCCACAAAGTGCAGCACTTGGAGGAAGAGAAGCTTTGATGGGTGCAGAGGTGATGCTGGAGCCGGCTGGATGTCTCCCTCACGATGATGGGGAGCTGCAGCAGAGGCAGGGACCTTGTTGCTTGAGGCTGGTGGAGGAACCTGCTGAGAAACCTCCTCGAGCTTTGGCATGAAAGCCAAAGCTCAGCGCTTCAGGATTCTCTGCCTTCGGCATCTCTGAACCAGCCGCCTGTTTTCATGGCATCCACCAGAAGGTCGCATCCTCCTGACATCTGCGTGACGTCCCTCACCCTGGGTGGGATCCTGTAGTCCTTGGCTGCTTATGAAAGCAAGCCAGAATTCCCCTGGGTCCTCAAGGCACCAGTCCAGCCCTCCTGGGTGCTTCCCAGCGAGCAGGAATTTATCTGAAAAAAAATCCCCAAACTGAGCATTTTTAATGAAATGCGTCAAAATATTTCAGAAGCAATGGAAGCGTTCCATCAGGCTATTTACATTTCTCAGCATTTGTGAAACTCCCGGGGCTGCACACGCTGAAAGGAGGAACCATGTCTCCTAGGGAGAGAGCCCGAGCACCCGTGCTGCCGTTTGCAGAAGGGCTTTCAGAAGCTGCTTGGATACAGGGCTGAGTTTTTTTCTCGAGGAGAAAATAGTACAGAGCGACATGGAGCAGAGGAAACCACGTCTTTTAAATACCAGGAATAACATTTGGGTAGGGGAGAGAGCCAGGCATCACGCTGGCCGCACGGAAGGATTCACAGGGGGTTGAGAGGAAGCTGGATGCTGGGAATATGCAGACGTGGTGGTCCCTGCCTCGCATCTGGGGAGGGATGGTTCCTTCGGGTGGGCCTTGCACCCAGATCGGCTCTGATCTTCTCTGCTGCTTCTGGCTGGGGACCGCTGCCAGACAAAAACGCCTCTTGGGAACAAGAGAGGCTGGGATAAACAACCATGAGAACCAGCTTTTCCGGGAAGGAGGGGACTCCCCGTAGATGTCTTCATGCCAAGATGACGTGGAAAGGCGGCTCTGTCACGCGGGGGTTAGCAGGCTCGCTGGGTGTTGCGTGGCCTGTACACAGCACCCACCTTGCTCCCTGCGCCCATCACCGCCGCTGCAGGGCACAGGGACCGGTTCAGCCCCACGGCATCCGCGTGGGTCTCCGATCACATCCCCCGCGATCGTGAACTCGAGGTCAGCCTGAGGTTTTGGGCTGTAGAAAGTCTGCAAGAAACAACGGCAGAAAGCAAGGCAGTGCCAGTCCTCCTGCGCGGTCCACACCTCCGCCAGAGCCCAGAAACTGAGAAAGATGGAAAGTCGCTGCCGTCTGGATGCATTAATACCAACGCTAAGTGCAACCGTGCGGCAACAGCCTGCTCAACCTGCCCAGGCCGGAACGAGAACTATCGTGCAGCTGTTTTCCCCCAAGATCCAGGCTGCTGGGAGGAAATTGAAATCAAACAACAATAACATGGGGGGGGGGGAGAGTGAGAGCGATAAATAAAATCACCCAGTTGAATGTTCGAGCCTTCTGAGGCTTTGCCCACCCTTGGGCGGGCACCAGCCACTTTGGTGTGAGAAGATGGGTGAGCGCTGGGATAGCTTCCAGTCCCCAGGGCATCCCATGGTGTCCCACAGCAGGTCCCCCCCAAAGGAGTGCAGGATGTGCTCCAAAACCCCAGGTGAGCTGAGCCAGAGGATGAAAATGTCATTAAACCTCTGACTCGGGATGGAAATAGGGATTAGATTAAAGTGATAGTCCTTAAAATAATCTCAAATTAGCCCTGGCTCTACTATCAGCTCTTGGGATCAAATTTGAGCAAGTCACGGCAGGTCTGGGCCTCAGTTTCCCTCTCCAGACAACGCAGGCCGGGGATCTCGCGTAATTGCTATGATACACTGCCTATTTATGTAGACCATGGGGATATTAATCCTTGTGAATTTGACAGGAACTGATGTGATTTGAGTGCTAATCTCTTAATATTTATTGCTGCTCTTAGAGTCCCAGCTGGTGGGTTCATGATGGAGCAGGGGAGTAGCAGCATATCCACGCTGATTTTACAGCACGTTCCTCCCCTCTCCCCACAAAAAGTGACCCTGGAGGGATGGAGATCTGCAAGGCTAGTGAAGAGGAACCAAAATAGCTCTTTCTGGTGCAAAATCTCATTACACGAAGCCGAGCTCCCAGTTTGGGGGTGTGGGTTGGTACCACTGTGCAGCACCCACCACATGGAGAGTATGTGGAGGATGCGGGTACCCGTGGAGGGATGCTGCTAAGCCTGAGGGCCGGAGAGATGCTCCTGAGTTCACCAGACTAATACCAGGGTGGCTGTAGTGGCTCAGACCAAAGGTCCATCACCCCGCATTGCCAGCGGTCAAGAGATGCCAAGGGCGAGTGTAAGAGCAGGGCAAATACATGCAGAACTTCCCTGAGTGCTCTCCTGGCCTCCGACTGCGTGGTGCTCAGGGATGTCCCCAGCTACTGACGGTTGCTGTACCGTTGTTGTGTACGTGCAAATGCTGCCCTTAAGCCATGTGAACTTTTAGCATCCACAACATCCTGAGGCAAGAAGTTCTGCTCCTCTCCTTCACCTGCGGGATGATCTCCTCCCACTCTTTGTTCAGGACCTGGCTCCTGTTAGCTTCACCTGATGTCTCCAGTGCTTGCATTGGAAGGAGCTGAAATGCTTAAATATCTTTGAAAGTCCAGGCTGCTCTCGCTCCTTCTTCATCCCCTCCCCTTGGGCCAGGAGATGGGTTTCATAGCAGGCAAAGCCTGTCTGACCCTGATTCAACGTAGAATGGATGCCCTTCCCCAGAGTCCCTCCTTGTGCACCAGGTCTTCGGCTGCGGCAGATCAGCCCCGGCTGGAGAGCACGGCCGGGGCAGGCACTGCAGCAACTATTGCCCTTCTCCAGCCACTCTCTGCCACCATCCCACCCTGGTGACAGCTCACCATCACAGCCCCCGGCCCAGGGAGGCCCAGGGCAGGAGATCCCGGTGTGGTTGTGGGGGACAAACCCACCTGATGTCCTGCAAGCCCAAATGGACGGTGCAGCGGCTCCTCCAACCCAGCCAAGACAAGCTCCGGTGGTGCTTGGTGCTTGGTGCTGCGCACATGCAAAGGGCTATGTGCTCGGTAAGACTCCCAGAGGTAAGCTGTGCTTATTCAGGGGGTGACAGCATGGGCACTGGCATGGAGCGGTGCTGCAGGCACCTGGGAGTGGGCTGGAGCCCGCGTGTCTTGACACCAGGGCAGGTTCAAGCTGGGGGCTCAGCCATGTGAGCTGGCCGAGGGCTCAGCATCCCCTCCCTGCTCCTGGCCCCAGCTGAGCGATGCAGTGGGCAGCATCCCGCAGCCAGTAGCTCCACACCGCCCAGATGGCCTGGACAGGGAGCTGTTGGGGGGCAGTGGGGGGGCATGGCCAGCCCTGTATTACCTGGGCTGGGACCCACTTGCAGGAGGGTACTGCCCCGCCAGGGACCTGCCTGTGCCCCAGTGCTATTCGATATTGCTCGATGCCACCCAGTGCCCTTGGGAAAGGAACCTGCCTGTGGGTCCGGTGCTGGCTGGTGCTGCCCATTACCCCTGGGGCAGGGACCTGTGGGACCAGTGCTGCCCAGTATCCCTGGGACAGGGATCTGCCCGTGGGCCAGTGCTGCTCCATATTGCTCGATGCCGCCTGGTGCTCCCGCTGAAGGAACCTGCTTGTGGGACCAGTGCTGCCCAGTACCCCTGGGGCAGGGACTCGCCTGCGGAACCAGTGCTGCCCAGTATTGCTCCGTGCTGCCCGATGCCCCCGGGGCAGAACGGCCTTGCGGTCCCCCAGGGTCGGGGACGCCGGCGGGTCGGCTGCCGCCGCAGGGAGAGCCGGGGGGGGGGGGGGCGGGTTGCGGGCAGGGCCAGCGTGCGCCTCGCTAGACAAAGGCGGCGGCCCCTCGGAGCGGCGCGGCGCGGCGGGCGAGGCCGGGCGCGGCCCGCGGCGGGCGGCAGGTGCGGAGCCCTTCGGCCCCTCCGCGGCGAGCAGCTCGGCCCCCGCCAAGCCCCGCGGAGCCGCAGCGGCGCCGTCAATCAGCGGCTCTCCCCCCCACCATCCCACCCCCCCGCCCCCCCCTCCGCCCTCCCCTCCCGCACGCCTCGGCGCGCTGCATCGGGCTCGGTGACAGCAGCAGCGAGCTGGAGACACCCTCGCCGAGCGCGGCGGGAGGTTCCGCTCCCAGCCGGCACCCAGAACCGGGCGCAGCCGAGCCCCCGCCGCCCGCCTGGCAGGGCTGCCGAAGCATGCGGAGCCATGGGCCAGGGCTGTGGACACTCCATCCTCTGCCGGAGCCAGCCGTACCAGGCGGCCGCGTCTGACCTGTGAGTCCCCTCCCGCGGGCACCGGGCATGGAGTGGGGGGGGGAAACCGCGCCGAGAGGGAGGGATGCTCCGGGGGTGATGCTGGGTGAAGGAGTGAGGGAGACATCGGGGAGAGGGGAGGCAGGAAAAAGTTCCTCCTGCCTGACAGCTGGCGGGGAGGGGGTGGCAGGGAAATGACAAGTGGCTGCGACCCCCCCACGCCTCGTTTCGCCACCTGTGTTAGCCCAGGGCAGGTCATCGCTGGCGGCTGGCTGAAGGGCTCCGTGCCGGAAGGCTGGTGTGAACAGCATCCCCCCGTTTCCCGAGCCACCCTCACCCCGTGACGGTTTCCCGTGGGGGCAGGAGGCTCCTGGCTGGGTTGTGGGCTGGGGGGGGGCGACATGGGTGACTTTGTGAAATGCAGGTCAGGCCTCTGAATTTTGGTTTCGGCAGCTCCACGCAGGACATGAGAAGCCGCCCCCCGCACACCCACCCACGCAACAGGTCTGGGGGTCCCGGCGTCGCTGTGCCTGTTTGCACGCAGCGAGGTGGGGAAGGGGCTTTGGGGCTCACGGGGATCTTGTTCCACGGCGCAGGCACGAGGGGCTTTGCATGCGAGCGTGGGGTGACCTTGCTGAGGGATGACAGTGCTCCCTGAAAGCGGTGAAGGGTGATGCTCCAGAGAGCCCACGTGGGAAGAGGGGCTGAGCTGGCTAACGGGAAGCATGCGGTGCCTGAATTCCCATCGCCCACGGGCTCGGCTAGGGATGGCAGAGACCCCCGGCTCTGCGCGCGCGTGTGTGTAGCACTCACGAGGCTCCACAGCTGCTGGGTAGCAGGCTGTGCACAGGCAATTTGCGGTATGTGGGTGCTCTGCCTGCCAGGTGCCGAGAGACCTTGGGTGCTCCTAATCCCTTGCCCCTCCCCAGCAGTTGCTGGGATCAGACCCCACATTGCCAGAGGGGTGAGCTGATCCGGCGGGGAAGGGATGCGGGTGTAAGGGGACAAGGAGGAAAGCTGCTCGGTGCTTGGATTCCTTTGTCTGGTGGTGCTGGCTCCACGTGCTCAGGCACCGGCCGAACCGCCTGGCTCGGCAGCCTGCACCGGGACCACCGCTCCCAGGGGCTGCCTCGCCACATGGGGATGTGCGCAGGAGCAGCCTCAGGTCTCCTGAAGTGGGTGCTTTAGGTGATTGCAGGACCATCAGGGCACGAGGGAAGCTGCTGCCCGCTCCTGCCCCAGCCCCACAGGTTTCCCTCCGGCATCACCAGGTTTTCGCACCTTCACGAGGTGACCTTCAGATGAGAAGCTTGCCTTTCCCTATAGAAAATAGCCTCCAGCACCTCTCCTGCCTACACATGCTGTGGGGCTTAGACCCACCTTCCAGAGGCACCAAGAGCTGCCTGTCGCCCTATGCTGCCCTGGGTGCTGGGTCCAGTCTCGTCTGTGGGCAGCATCCTTCCCCCCGGCTCTCCTGGCTCGCCCTCTGGTGCTGCGTGCGCTTTGTTCCCTGCAGAGATCCTTTCATGCTGCCACCAGAACATGTGCCCGTGTCCTTTTCTTTAAGCAAAACACACAAAGGTCTTGAAATGCCATGCTATCTCTATGTTTCCTCCGGCTGGAATGCCTGTCTTGACTTGCAGCTGCTGTTTAATGGCTTTTAAGAAAGGTAGATGCTATAGAAACTTAGTGTAGCCAGACTGGCTGTGCGCCTCAAGCTGCCCAGGGCAGGAGAGGCAGGAATGGTGAGCCAAGATGCTTCCCCCTTTTACCCAGGATATAATCTCATGTCCTTCCTAGGAGATGTTTGTCCCAGTTCCCGTACACCCTGGGGGATATAGAGAGGTGGAAAATCTTCCCAAGAGCTTTCAGATGATGCCCTTGCCCGCGCAGCTGGCCGCTCCTTCAGCACTCGGCTGGAGCCGGTGTCCCCGGTGAGGCCAGCGCTTGCGGGGTGATGCTGCCTGCTCTCTGCCTCCGCTCCAGCCCCGTGTCGTTTAATGCTGGCTTGTCTTGTATGCTGCCGGCAGATCTTAGCAATGCCACTGCCCGCTGTCTCAAAGCGCTGCTGCCCGGCTGGGGATGCTGCGTGGGGCCGAGATCTGTCGGTGGGCCAGGTCTCCCACGTGCACGGTTGATGAGCTCTGATTTTTCGCAGGGGAGCGTCGGGTGGCAGCCAGTGAAGTGCCATTTTGCATTATCCAGGTCACGTTTTAACCCATTTTCTCCTTCTTTTTCCTCCAGTGGGAAGCGTGTTCCCGGGGGGGCGGCTCCTGACCCGGTTAGCGGCGGGTGGGATGCCGGGGTGCCCAGAGCTGCTGCTCTCACAGCATCCGACAGCAGCTGGGGCTGGGGGAGAAGAAGCAGCCGAGCTCTGCAGATTGCAAACGCGGAGACAATGCTCTGAGCATCCCTGCAGGGAAGGACCTGGTTCAGCAGAGGCTGGGGAGAGGTCAGGGCTTCCTTCAGGGTGCAGGCAGGGCTGCCTGCTCCTCACGCAGCTCTCCCCGCTGCCCGGTCCGTTTCTGGCAGCTGCCTGGCAGGAGCAGATGCGGGGGACGTGTGAACTGGCCAAGTGTCACCATGCTCAGCGCTGGTCCGGTGACAGCGTCGGTGCCAGGCGCGTGATGGAGGAGGGACCGTGGCTGCGGCTGCAGCTGGGATGAGGAGCTCTGTCCTGCCTGGGGCACGGCCGGCCGAGGGGCCGGGAGCCGGTGGGCGCTGGCAGAGGGAAGGGCCTGGTGTCCCGCGAGGGGACAAAGATGGCTCTTATGCATCTTTGCAGGAGTGCAGTAGTCTCTGTGCTGGGTATTCCAGGTCAACGCCAGGACCTGGACAGTGTGTCCCCCGCTAAATGCCAGGACCCGGACAGCGTATCCCCATCAGGGCTGTTGCAAGGGCGATGTGTAATGCACCATCCCCATTTTACCTCCCTCGTGCACCCACCTGGGAGCCGCTTCCTCTGGGGTCCCAGCCCACGGGGTGCCCAGGGGAGCCGCTGGAGGGGTTGATGGCATGAGGTGACATTTGTGATGCTGGTGATGTCCCTGCCTGCCGCTGCCTGTGTGGCCTGGGCACACATCAGAGGGAAACCCGGTCCCTCCCCGCCTCGTGCATCCTCGCCGTTACTCCCCACTTCTCCCAAAGCATGGCCTGGAGGGCAGCGCTGGCAGCAGAGACGTGGCATCCACGGGGCTTGGACTAGATGACCTTTAAAGGTCCCTTCCAACCCCGACCGTTCTACGATTCTGTGGCTTGCTCCGGTGGCATTCACTCTGCAGGTAGCCAGGGAGCAACACCAGCTGGGACGTGGAGGGCAGGAGCTGCCTGGCAAAGCGGTTCAGCCGCCTTTTGGAGGTCTCTGAGCATCTGCAAAGCAGAGGGCAGGCTGCCGAGCCCGCCGGGCACCGCTCTGAACCTCTGCCTTGTGGTTATTGCCAGCCCCTGGGGTGCGTGTTTAAAGTCCCGTGGAAAACACCGACTCCATCACCGCTTCCAGCATGGCCGGGGCAGCTCTGCTCCTTACCGGGCACCCACTTACCAGAGCGAAGGGGTTCAGTGGGATGAGGGGAGCCTTGTCCCCCATTGCTGGGTTCCTTGGGATCTGCAAGCGGCTGCGTGTGATGTCCTCTGGGCTTTTTCAAAACCTCAGGCTGTTTGTGCCTTTGCCTTTCTCACAGCCTGGTGCCAGTACGTTGGCTGGGGCACTTCAGTGTCACCCACCCGCGGGGGCACCTAGCCCAGGAGCTCGGAGGTGCCTTGCGGAGAGGATGGTGGGGAAGCTCCTGGCTGTGAGTTTCCTGGCACCCTGCACGTCTCCGTGCCCGGGGAGGTCCCTTGGGTGGGGGGGACCCCGGCCAGGAGCTTCCCTTCCGTCACCCTGGGGCATCCCCCTGAGCATCCTCAGCTTCAGAGCAGCGAGTGGTTTTAAAGTGTTGGGGAATTAACCTCCGGTGCTTGCCGGCTGCCGGCCAGATGCTAGCGCAGATGCAGGCAATCAGGCCGGCCTCCGCTCCGCCAGGCAGACCGGCACACCGCGGGGCTGGCCACGGCCCAGGGCGGCTGCACCGGCGGCTCTGCCGGTGAGGAGCTGCGCCGAACGTGCCCTGGCCATCATCTCCAACCGAGCCCCCCGCGCATCCCCCCGGGGAACTGCGCTGCTCCATCGGCTCCGGGAGGATGAGCATCCATGCAGGGTGGGCAGCCAACTCGCCGGCAGCTGCTGCATGGGGGATGCAGGATTCCCCGGGGCAGAGGGGGATGCAGCAGCCCTTTCTGGGAATCCCTCCTGCCTCCCGCTCTTGCCCGACCCTGGTCCCCGCTTTCGCTTTTGTCTCTTTCCCGGCTCCCACGTGGCTCGCTGAGAGCTGCGCTGGGCTGCAGCCAGAAATGCAGGCAGGGCCCGGAGCTGCCTGGGACTTTCTGCCTGTCCAGCTTTCTCCTGCAAAGGGCTGAGCTGTCCTTGTTAATGGATGGGCCTGTCTGGAGGGGGGAGCGAGGGGGATGGAGAGCACTGGGAGATGCTTTGTCTGCTGCTGCGGCTCTATCCGCACGGCAGCGGGGAGGTGTAGGCGATGGAGAGCCGGCAGAGTGCAGGCAACGGGCAGCCTGGCAGCTCAGACCCCCCCCCCGGCCGAGGTGTCAAGGGTGGGTGGGGGTCTCGCCTGCCTTGCGGCAATGGGTGATGACCCCAAGATTTGCTGATTTGGGGGGTTTGGAGACGGGATGGGGGGTCTCCGGCTGGTCCTGGGGTAGCCGTTCCCGGTCGATGGTGGTCCACGATGCCGTGGCATCCCCAGGCAGCAGGAAGGTGTCCCCAAACCTTGTCACCCACATAGCATCCTCGAGGGATGGACTAGCACAGCAGCTTGTGGGATTTGCCAAGTGTGGGCTCAGGAATGTCCCAGGAGCTGGTTATTTGGCAGCAGTAGCCCTTGGTCCTGCTCCCGTCCCCAAATCCTGCACCCTGCCTGCCCTGGCACAGCCTGGCAGAGCCCTGACTGCAATGCCAGTGTGGGGAGGCAGAGGGAAAAGGACGGCTTGAGACCTTGCACGGAGCGTTTTGGGTGGGTTCAAGCCTTCTGGGTCTTTGTCAGTTTGCATCTTCTATAATAAATCAAATAGAAAAAGGAGGCGGGTTTGGGTGGGTGCATTTCCTATAGAAAATATTAAAACCTTATTTTTTGTCTGGGGCTATGGGGGGGTTCAAGGCTTGGCCTGGGCGTTGCGGCCGGCGGGGACGGCCTCGCAGTGTGTTTCGGCATCCCCAAAGCCCTCTGCTCGCCAAATGCAGTGGAGGACTGTTGCACCCGAGGAAAGAAAAAGCAAACGGCAGCTGCTGGTGCAGCCCCGTCACAGAAGTGATGACTTAGCCAGAAAGCCTCTCCTGGCTTGTAATCGCTTCCCAGCCCCTTCCCAGTTCGTCATTAACTTGCACGTTTCATCTGGGTGACTCAGAAGACACTGAGGAGCTATTTATAAGGAGCATTTGAAAGGCTAAGAGCAGCGGAGGGCTTTTTCCCTCCCCTCTTTCCTTGAGCTGTCGCTGGCCAAATGCGGCTGCGCTCCCCTTGCCCGCAGGCAGACGTGGCCCTGGGACAGGCAGGTCTGGAAGGGGACCCGTCCCTGTCTCCTGGGGTTCAGGGTCTGGTTGCTACGGGGTGAAGATGCTGATGGTCCCCTCTGCCTGGCGTGCAAAGCCTCCCTGCAAACCCCTCCTCGCTGCCGGGCACCCCGAACCTCACCCCATTGCGGCAGAGCCCCTAATGCTCCTGCCTGCGGGGGCAAGGTACAGGCAGGGCTGCCGGAACGCGCTCCTCCCTGGGAATACAGGGAGCCATAGCCCGGGACACGAGACCTCGCTGGTCTGGATGGCACCCAGCCTGGCTCCGAGGGCGTGAAGCCCTGCCAAGCAGTGGGGTTGATCAGGATGAGGATATCATGCTGATGGAGCCGGCGTGTGTTTGGGGACGAGGCCAGCGGCTGCTCGGTGCTGGGGGGTGATGCATCGTCCTTAGCCGGAGCCTCTGCTCCCCTCGGAGTGGAGCTGGGACATCCGTATGGCTTCGCAGCGGTTTGCAGGCTGGGGTTTATTTGCTGCAAGGCGATAACACTGGGGCTGCTCCGTGTCCCTGGTCCCGCAGCCAGGATGGGTCCACAGCCCCATCCTGGAGCCGATGCCCAGCTGGAAGGACACAAGCCATGGGTGCTGCTGTGTTTTTCCTTGCTCTCCAAAAAATGGGACCTTTCCCCTTTTTTTTTTTCACTAGTGCTAGCACAGCCAGGCTGATGGCAGCATCCTTCCTGTGTGGAAGAAGCAGGAGGAAGCCGTGCAGCCTTTAAATAAGAAATCGGGGCTGAGCAAGGTGGCTCTGGCAATGGGGAGAGGTGTCGGTACCAGCAAAGTTGTTAATCTCCTGGCTCAAGCAGAGTGATGGTACATCCCCTAATGATTTTATTATCAGCTACTCAAGGCAAGAATTCTCTGCCCTGTTGCTGCTGGCAAGCTGGGAGCTACTGCTGCTGGATGGGACCCGTGGGAGGCTCTTTGGTCCTGAGCGTGATCATCCTGGGACATGGGACTCCCCCTGGGTCCTGCTGCAGCACCTTGGGGTTCTGGTCAGGTGGGAAATTGGGGTGCAGGGCTGCTCGGGGCTGCGGTTCTGGTGCACGGCAGATGGGCTTGGCCTCCCACCGGCTGCTGCGGGGCTAGGGCTAAGGTTAGGGTTAGGGCTAGGGCTAAGTTTATGGCTAAGGTTAATGTTAGGGCTACGGCTAGGGCTAGAGTTAGGGTTAGGGTTAGGGCTAGGATTAGAACTATAGCTAATTTTTGGGTTAAGGTTATGGTTCAGGCTAGAAGTAGGGTTAGGGTTAAGGCTAAGGTTAGGTTTAGGGTTAGGGTTAGAGTTAGGGCTAAGGTCAGGACTAGGGCTAGGGCTAGGTCTAAATTTAGGGTTAGGATTAGAGTTAGGACTAGGGCTAGGGCTAGGTCTAAGTTTAGGGTTAGGATTAGAGTTAGGACTAGGGCTAGGGCTGGGGTCAGGCTTGTTTTCCCAGGACAGGGGGCCTGGGGGTCTTCTCTCTGCTTGCTCAGCACAGCCGGCTCCGTTCTCCCCCGCAGCACGGCTCTGGGGCTCTCCCCATGCACGTCCTTCACCCACCGGCTGAGCCGGAGCATGGCTGGGACCTGCCGCCTGGGGTGGCTTCGTCTCCCACCCTTCCCGGCCTCATCTGGGGAGTGGGACTGATGCTGAGTCAGGAAACGCTCGTGGGTGAAACCCCCGAAACCTGAGTGTTTCACTAAAGCCCGAGCCAGGAATGACGGTGAGGGGCTGGAGACACTCACGACAGCCTGCAGGTAAAGCAGCTTTCAAGGCGTAAGAAGTTGCAGCGAGCCCACGGGGGTTGTGTGGGGCCATCTCGGTGTCAGACGCCAGGGTGACGGGCACCTGGGCATACTGCATTTACTCACAGAGGTTTCTGGTTGCTCCAGCCCACGCCTGCAGCCGCCGGCACCCACGGCAGAGCCCCCCGGCCGCGTGCGTGCACCGGCTCCTCTCCCCATCGCTGCCCACGGCCGCAGGGCGTCCCGGGGGTCCCTCGGGAGGGAGAGGGTCGGGGCAGGCTCAGCCAAGCGCCACGGCTCAGCAGTGTGAGCCAGGAGCAGCGTGACCTTTGTTAATGAAATTTTTGCTCTTTTATTTCCCCTGCGTTCCCTCCAGTGCTCTGCGCCGTCAGAGGCTTGGGCTCCTCCAGCGGAACGCTGCAATGTGTTAATTAAGGGGTTTCTTCCAACCCTGGTATTACCTGCCCGCGCCGCGGGTGCTGCTGCCCTGCCGTACCCCCGGGACGGTGAGTTTGGGCTCGGTCTGGCCGTGCAGATGGACTTCTCGGCGCAGCTGGCCGTCACAAGGAAGCCATGAGATACTAGCAGAGGATTTCGCAAGGGGGATGGCTTTGGGTCGACGAGGCCTCTGCCCCAAAGGAAACCCCAGCCCAGTTGCTGAGGGTCGAGCATCCCCCGAAACAAGCACGAGGGCACTAAGGTGCCCTTTGGGTGCTGGTTTCCCTTGGCCAAACCGGGGATGCGGCCGCAGAGCCAAGCAAGCGCCTGCTCCGGAGGATGCTGAGGGAAAAGGGGATGCTCACCGTGGGAGCCAGGCATACCGCACCCCGGGGGTACTTAGGGAGAGGTTGAAGGGGGCTGCTGTTGGGGCTGGCTGTCCCCAGGTAAATGACACTCCCGGGAATGGCTGTGGCTCTCTGCCGGGCACCCGGCTCTGATCCTGCCCCTGCCAGATGGACAGGATACCCCTGGGGCTGCCCAGCTGCCTGTGGTCCCCGAGGAGAGCCGGGGCAGGATGCGTGCCGTGCCGCAGGCTGGGTGGAAGGGGCACCGGTGCCGGCAGCTCCGCTCGTGCCCTCCCAAACCCTGGGAGCTGCATCAGGGCAATGCTGGGGGCATGTTCTTGCGGCCCCCCCGGGTCCAGCCGTGATCATCACCCCCTCTTCCAGGAGCCGGAGCAGGCTGTCCCGCTGCACTGCTCCCATGGGAATGCGGGGATGGAAAGGGGGTCTCTTCCCCCAGGGAATAGCGTGGGAGCTGGCTCCTGGGGCGCGTGGGTGGGCTGCGGCCACGGCTGTTTCGGTGAGGATGGAGGGGCTCTGCGGAGGTGGGGGCTTGGCAGGGGCCTGCAGTGCTGCTGGGGACCCCCCCCCTCCGCCGCGCTGGCAGGGAGATGGGACAGCAGGTCCGTGGGCTGGCGAGCCCGCAGCTCCGCAAGAAGTGCAAAGTCAGGCACGCCTGTGTATCGCTTGTGCACGGCAGCCGGGAGCGTGCCGGGGGGCGAGCCCCGTTTTCGAGCCGAGCGTGCGGAGAGCCCAAGCTGGACACCAGTAGGGGCAGGGGGGACCCCAGCCGTGCCCCCCACTCCCCTCCCTCCTGCAAGCCCCAAATCTGCAGGCACAGCAGAGGGGCACGGTGCTACCGAGAGGACCGTGGGACCAAGGTGCTGCCCTGGGGACCCTGTTTCATCCCTCCCCGCTCTGTCCTCCCCTGTGCAGCTCGGTGGGATCCCGGCACCGCCGCTCCTGCACCGCAGCCAACCAGACCCTGCGATGGGGACCCCACCGAAGGGAAGGGGACGAGGCTGGGGGCTCTTGCCGGGTGGCATCTGGCTGCCAGCCCTCCCGCAGGTGCCCGGCTGGGCACGGCGTGGTAGAGAAGCCAGGGCCAGCAGTTCACCCCGCAGAAAAACCATTAATTCATAGAAAGTGCACTCCAGCGTTAATAACCCGACCTGCTGCAGCACCAGTCGCACCGACAGCAGGATCTGGCCACGCTGCAGAAGCTGATTGAAGTCCATTGCCGGAGAGCTGGTGCCAAGGGAGCCGGGGGCGAGCAGCGCTGCGCGGGGGCTTTGGCAGCGCCGGGGACCATCACCAAAGGATGCGGCATCTCTGTGCCCATCCCGGGGGCGAGCTGCCCGCCATCCCGGCCTTGCCATCGGCATCAGGACCCGCGTCCCTGCTGCCAGGGACAGCAGCAGGTCTGGGGTCGGCTGCCCATGCCCCACCGAAGTGGGGGTCTCTCCTGACCCTCCCACTGTCACCTTGTCCTCGGAGAGGAGAGAGAGACGGGGGAAAGCGTTGGTTCCTCGCGTAGGAGGCTTGGTCAGACATAAAAACCGCTTCATCGCTTGATTAAGGTACAAGATGCGCTGCCATCCCCCGGGGCATATCCCCGGGTTAACGTGCCCCTGCGTCTCTCTGCCAGCCCCGTCCCTCGTCCAGTGCCTGTGCCAGCCCAGGTGCCCGTGTCCCCCCTGCCAGCCCCCGTCCCCGGCTGCCCCCTCCCTCCTCTCAGGGAAAGGCAGAGCTTTGCAGATTAAAAACTAAGCTTGGCTCAGCGAAATGGGGCTTTTAAGCAAATGGGTGTCAGATGAAGCAGCTCTCACCCTAACGAGCCTCAAAGGCGTGAGCGTCTTTTAGCCGTGTCCTTTCCCTTCCTTCTGCTGATGGTCCAGATCCCCGGGCTCACTCTTGCTAATACAAATATTTTGTGTTTGCACGGTGCCTGCACTGTGTTTATTTCCTTGACATGGAGATTTGGCTCATTTTGGATGGGGGGCTGGCCCGGTGAGCGGCTGCTGCTTGCACCATGGTTGGACACAGAGGTTTTGGTGACAAATCCGGGGTGTTGCAGCCTGGGAGAGGATCCCTGCTCCCAGGGGAGCTGCAGTTCCCAGAGAGGGATGGGGCACGGACAGCAGAGGTGGGATGCTGAAGTCCTGCTCTATTCCCGTGGGATTTTGCTGATGGCAGCAGGTGGAGGGGACCCCAGACCCCGAATGTGGGGTTGAGCCCAGTTCAGTGCTGGACAAGGATGAGCAGTGGGGCTGGTTGAGCACCAGGATGGGCAGGATGGGGAGGGGGCTCAGGGAAGGGAAAGAAGGCCAGGAAAGAGAAAAAACAGCAAACAGCGCTGGGAAGATAACGAACACACGCTAAAACACCACCTCCGGCTGCCTTTTTTTTTTTTCCTCTGGTTATCAACTAAACCTACTAATTGAAAGATGAGTTGGCAGAGTCTGTAACGCTGCATTTATCCAAGGACAATTCCCCAGAGATTCAGGGTAACCGTGTGTTTTCTCTCGCTGCCTTTGCCGCGCCGGGTGCTGTTCCTGCCTGCTTTGGTGCCGGGGCTGTGGCGTGGGCACGGCTCCCTCGGGGTGCCGGTGGCCTCGCTTGGAGGTCCCCAAGGTGGTGGCACTCCTGCTTTCCTCTCCTCCTCGCTCCGGTGCCGCCACGCACAGCTCACATCACCCGGCATTCCCGGCGTCCCCCCTTGGGGACGGCTTGCCGGGGGGCTCGGGGATACCCTCCTGCTTCCAGCGAGCTGGGTCCTGGCGTTTTGGGGTGCAATGCGACGGGGATGGGGGTTTGCAGGCTTGCAGGGCTGCCGTGCAATGGGGGTTTGCAGGCTTGCAGGGCTGCCAGGCTTTCCAGCCGCATCAGGCAGGGCCAGGCTGCATTCCTGCGTCTCCTGGAAGCCCTGGGGAGCTGCTCTTCCAGCCTGGCAGCGAAGGCAGCTGCCGGCACGGGACCTGACACTTAAGGGCCGGGCAGCAGCCCGGGAAGCGCGTTTGCCATGCAAACAGAGCTCAGCCCTCCCGCAGACTTATCGAAGGCACTTAGGGCTCGATGCGTTTGTTAAGCAAATAAATCGCACCCGGCAAAGCTTCGGTGACACCGTTCCCTTTCCCGCCTGCGCTCCTGCCAGCTGGTGTGTCACCGCCCGGCATCCTGCAGCACCTGCCCATTAATATGCAGGCCTGTAATTACCCAGAGCCGGCAATGGCTCTAAATTAGACACAGGAGCTCAGCAGCCATCCCTGCCCGTCCTGCCCGCGGATGCCACGGTGATGCTTAACCACGGGGCACCCCATGCCCGCGCCGTGATCCGTCCCTTGGATACGCATGGCGAAATCCTTCGGCTTCAGGCTCGGCATTTGCAGTAAACAGGCAATTTTCTGTCGCTGCTTGAGGCTGGCGAAGATGAAATCTGATTCGGCAGGTGCCAGCGTGGGAGGTTGGCTGCCTCCGGGTGCTCTTCGCCGCTGAAGGATGGAGGTCTCCTGGGTGTACAGGGACCCCGGAGCTCCCCATCGATGCCTGCTGCTCAGCCAGCCCAAAACGCCCTGAGTTTGCTGCTCCTCCTGCCCCGGGCTGTCCCGTGTCCCCTTAACATCTCCCCTCAGCCCCATCCCGTCCCCCCGCCATGGTCCTCATCCCCCCCATCACACACTGCCCCCAGCGAGGGCTTTACTGAGGCAGGGGCAGATGTGATGTCCCGCGTTGCCTTTGCCTGGAGACCGAGTTATCTGATCCCAGCCAGCCCGCGGGTCCGTCTGGCTGGTGCTCCGGCTGTCATGTTCCTCTGCTTCCCATTTATTTCTCCCTTCTTGACACGGTCTCGAGCCTCAGCCACTTTCAGAGCCGGGGCTCCGAGCCTGCTCCCCCCTCCACCTCACTCACAACAGCTTCTCCCTTTGCCCGGGCACTGGTGCCCACCCAGGGCTGTGCCCTGCTTGCAGCCGGGGGTGATGCCCACCCGTGCCCCCCGGGGACCCGCTTTTCCCCCTGCTCCCTCATCCCTCGGGCGCTGGCGGCATCACCTGCACTTTGCCTTCGCACCCAGCACGGGCAGGACTGCGGCGTGGCTGTCGGCAGGCGCCTGTGCCGAAACGCGGCTGTGGGTACCGATCCGTCTCGCCATCCCTGCGCGCTGCCAGCATCCTCTGCGACGAGCCCCAGCTCGCTCCTGCCGCCGGCTCTGCAGGCACTGGGGTCACCGCTGTCACCCCATGGGGACACTGGCTCTCACCCTGCCGAGGACCTCGCTGGCGCCGGGGCCAAGCCACTCGCCAGGTTTCCAGCTCCTCCAAAGTCACCGGAGTCGCTTGTGTGCTTACGGGCCACTAAGTGCTGTAATTACAGATATGCTTTAATTAGCATAATTGCATTTCTACACAAATAAAACATTTGGCACAGTTAATTCCTAGTCTGCAGCTCCAAACCCGAGACTTTTGGCCCCCCTTGCCTTGGTGGCAGGGGAGCGGGCAGCTGCTGGCAGCGAGGGCTGGCAGGCGTAGGACAGCGGGGTTCCCACCCCCCAGCTGGTAGATCCCCCCCAGTCCCACAGGGGCCTGAGCCGGAGCCCCCCCACCCCCCCGCCCCAGCACTGAGGGTGGCTGGGATCCCCTTCCATTTGACTTGTTAGGACACGGCACTGGGATTGCTGGGACATAGCATTGGGTTTGCTGGGACATGATACTGGGTTTTCTGGGGCACCGTATTGGGCTTGCTGGGATGCAGTACTGGGATTGCTAGGATATGGCGCTGGACTTGTTAGGACACGACACTGGGCTTGCTGGGGCACTGTACTGGGCTCGGTGGGACATGGCACTGGGTTTGCTGGAACACGGCACTGGCCTTGCTGGGAGACAGCTCTGGGCTTGCAGGGACGTGGTACTGGGCTTGGTGGGACACAACACTCAGTTTGTTGGGACATGGCTCTGGAATTGCTGGAGCACCATACTGGGCTTGCTGGGACAAGGTACTGGGCTTGCTTGGATGCAGCACTGTGGTTGCTAGGACATCACACTGGGCTTGCTGGGACGCAGCTGGAGCCCAGGCTTGGCCCTCGGGGCCGTGCTGGTAAGCGCTTGCCCCAGCGAGGCGAGACATGCCTGGGCTGGGCACTGTGGATCCGGCCCCCCCAAGCCCATCCTGGAGGGAATTTCACCACCAATTATGAAAATCCATTCTTTCTCCGTTTCCCATTAAATACCCTTCAGGCACAGTAGGATCCAA
>JANXJC010000026.1:26033824-26045557 GCA_027564655.1 Leptodon cayanensis | reverse complement strand
GCTACAGGGAAGGGGGGGGGGTGGGTTGCAGCAGAACTGGGGGGGGTGTCTTTTCTAGGCAGCCTGCTCATGGGAAAGGGCACCCGCGCACCTCGAATGTCCCCTCCTTTGTCCCCTCCTGTCTGGCCCTGCTGCATGCGTTCCCTCCCCGGGATGCACGAGCCTGGCTTTGACCCTTAGACCCCAGCCCAATGCCCCCCAGCAAAGCTTCGACCCGGCACCCGGGTTTGGAGCTGGCGAGACGGGTGGGCATCGCTCCCCCTGCTCTTACCCTCAAATCCTCCTAAAGCAGCCACCCCCGGGGGTTTATTCTTCAGCTGCGCTGGTTTTTACACCAGTATTAGCCTCCCCGGAGGAAGCGAGCTCAGAGCCGTGAGTCGCCGGGTAATGCCGGCCGACTTGGAGCTGGCAGGGGGGGAGCGCAGCCCCCGGGGGTCCGTGCCACCGGCTGCGCGATGCTTGCTCTGGAAGAGGCTGCAAACGCCTCTTCTCAGCCGCAGCAGGGTCATGGCGTAACGGCCTTGTTCCCAGCGGGGTTACGCCGGGGATGCTTTGGCCCCCCCACGAGCTGCAGAGCTCCCCTGGTTGATGTTTTCCCCCCGATCTGTGCCTGCATGGGGTCAAGCACCTATTTGGGGGTGGGCAGGGGAAGGGGAACACAGCGTTTGCCACCCTAACCAGTGTTTCACCAGATGCTTGTGCCTCCTGGCTTGGCGGTGCCCGTCCTGGGGCTCCCTTGCTGGGTGCCCGGGACCCATCCCACCCCACGGCCCCCCAGTGGGGTCTGCAGGGGTCTCGGGTCTCCCACCACCACCCGAGAGGCCGTTCTCACTATTTATTGTGCCGTTGCGGTCAGCGTTGTCATCTGAGAGCAACCCGTGGGGCTAGCTCCATCCCGCCCTGTCCAGGGGGGCTGCAGAGCTGAACCCCCCTGTTATTTTTGGGTAAAGCTGATGGGCAGCGTGGTACTTCTTTTTGTAAAGTGGTTACTTTGTACTGTTCATGGATACCTGCTTCTTTGGTTTCTCCACCATATCTGTGATGTTTCTGTGTTCTGTCAAATAAATTATTCTAGTTTATTAAACTCAGAAAAAAAAAAAAATAGAGTCCTAGCGCCTGGACACTTCTGTTGGCTCGGGACAGGGGAGCTGGCACAGTCCTGGGGTCTTCTATAACGTGGCACCCGATCCTGGTGCGGGGGGGGGGTACTGAAGCTCTCGCCCCCCCTCTCTGCCGCTCTGTCCCACCCCAGCAAGTCAAATGCAAGCTCAGGAGAGCAGATTTCCTCTTCGCAGCATCTCACGGTCCTGCTGCTCCTGTCCTCAGCTGCATGTTTCCTCACTAGCAAATTAATTTATTCATGCATTAACATGTAAGTAAGTCTCCAGCAGTGTCCCATCTCTAGCCCCGGTGTTTCCAGCACCCCTGCGGCTGCTGCCTGCCTGCGCTTCGGTGCTGGGACACCCCTGCCCGGTCTCTGGGACTCAGTGTCTGCCTCAGCTGCCCCTCCGAAACCCCCAGATCCTCTGACCCGGCCGGAGGAGACTTTGGCCATCGTGCCCCCCCCTGCTCCCCGCTGTGTCCTGGCTTCCAGGCTCACACAGACACAGCGGGTAAATGCCGGCTTGGCTTCTGTCCTCGGCTCACACCAAATGTCCCCGTCTGCGTGTGTGCTCTGCAAGCTGCAGCAGAAACCACACAAATCGATGCTAAAATGCCACAAGACTCGCGCCAAGCTGTCTCTTACGCGGGGGGAGCACAGGAGAGCCGCCTGCCCAGGCATGACCCGCACAGCTCCCACCACCCCAGCACTCTCGTTGCTCTCGGCTAACATCTGAAATCTCGGGTCGTTTGGGTGAGAAATGACTAACGCAGCTTCAGCCCTCCCTGCCTGGGCTCCCTGCCGGCAGAGACAGACATCCAGGGCAAGGCATCGAACCAACACGTCGCTCTTCACCACGGGCTGTACCCTGCCCCAGAAACGCCGGCGTCTCTCCATCACCTGGGATGCCGTCCTAAAACACCGGCGCAGATGGACACGGCCACCACGGGGGATCCTGCTCCTGTCCTGCTTGCGGCCACTTTGCCGAACCCCCCCGTCCCCATCGCTGCCCTGATGACAGCCTTCCCCCCGCAACCCGGGGTGCAGAGACGTGCAGATGTTTCAATGCGAGCCAGGGAGGAGACAAAGATTTCTGTATCCCGCAGCAGGGACTGGGCATGATTTTGGAAATTAAATGCGAGGCCACGCGGTACCTGGCGAGTGCGGCGGACTAACGAGCTCCTTGTTAAACGAGCAATGTCCAGTCTGCGTCCTGCTGAGGAACTCCTCGTAGCTGATGGTTTAAGAGGTTGTGCCCTAAAGGCTGGCACTGCAGGGCTCAATACATCCAGGAGCTGGTGCCCACAAGCACGGAGGAAGACCAACCATCACAGCATTCATCATAAAACCCAACCTCCTGCAGCAGCTGGACAGCTGTAAAAGCCGAGGTCTCTCCGCTGCTGTGCATTTGTACCCAGGGTAGCAGAAGGGAGGAACAACTCCCAGGCATGATGCCGAGAGCTGGATACCGTGCCTGTGTCATTGTCGTGTGGGACAGGGCAATTTGGATGGCCCTTGGTGCAAAGGGAGGTCTCCCGGCCTCTCAAGGAGCAGAGGATGCTCCAGCTGCCGGGGGGAAAGGGCACACACAGGCACTGCCCTGTTGAATCCAGCCAAGGCCAGCCCGTGCTGATCTTCTCCCCACAAATACGGTCCAGCACTTTGAGAGAGCAACGCAAGGCCTCGAAGCAGAAGTCCTCAGTCCTTAAAAACATCCAGAGACCCTCCAAAAGCACTGTTGGCAGCAGCGCTGCAAGCATCAGCCTCTTTTCAGCTGCTGGTGTAGCACAAAATATTGGCATTAAGTTTCTCTCTGCTCTCACAAGCTCTGTTTGGGCACAGGAGACCGAGCTCCTGCTCTCGCCGCAGCTGCAGCGCACAGCCTCACACCGCAGAATAAAACCCAGGCTCACACTCGGTTTGAAATCGTGTCTTTCCAGCAAGGGGCTGAGAAGGAGCCAGGGAGAGCGGTGAGGATGGAGGCCCTGAAACCTCCTGCCTCTCCTCGGGAGGACGCAGCAATGCCTGTGCATGTCCGCGTGTTGCTCAAGTCCACGGCCCAAGCCCAGCGCTGCAGTGGGTGGGTGTCCCCGGAGGGATGGCGAGGAGGGTGGAGATGTCCGTGGAGCAGCGTGACGGCAGCTCCAGGGCTGGACCACTCCGCCTTGGCATGCAGGCAGCTGGGACCTGATGGTGCTGTGAGATTCTCATCCCCCAGGGGAGCAGGAGGAGCCAGGACTGGGGGACAGGCCAAATAACCTCCCCATTTTCTGGGCCTGAACTGGGGGATAGCCCCTCAGGGAAGGGATGTGGCTTGTCCCCTGCCAGGCAAGGGAGGAGAAACCCAGAGCACAGCTTGCCGTGACCAGCATCCACAGCACCGTTCTGGATCCACTCCCTGCTGGGAAACATCTCTCCAGCCCTGCATGTCCAGCCCACGCGCTCTCCCTAGCTGCGATACCTTGCCGTGGGGTTAAACCAGAGAGGAAAGCTCTGTAGCCAGCTTCCCTCAGTGAAGACGGGGGTCCTGGATGACCTTTCCGAGGTCCCAGGGAGAGCAGAGGTTGGACACATCCATGTCCGATGCAGCTGCGAGCTGCCCCTTGCCACACTGATGCTGTGGGGAAGGAGAGACCATCCTTAAGTCGGCCCATCTCGGGGGCATCAACATTTGTGTCGGGGACAGGAGCCATCCCAACCTTCCCCACCGAGGGCAAATCTGGCTCTAGTAAAGCCACAGTCCCTACAGTCACACAACCGGACTCTCTGATCAAACATTCAGGCTTTGCCTGAAGGTCCACGTGGTGCATTTCTGGGAGAAATGCCCTTACCGCCCAGTGCGAGTTCTCCAGCGTCACGTTTAAAGGGAGATCCCTCCTCTGTGCCTAATCCCTTTCTATGGCAGCTGCAAGTACTTAATATTTTGGACATCTCCAGTTCCCTGTCAAATCTGGTTCAAGCTGGACAAGAAGGCTTAAGTTATTTTGGGAAAGAAAAAAAAAAAAGGGGGGGAAGTTTAGATGAGTACAAACCGTGCTATTGCTTAAGCCCCACTTCTTTGGAAAGCCAAGCAAGTTTGCTTCCACCACCTGCATCACCATGACGTGGGATGGGGTCAGGCTTGGCCTTGCTGCTTCTGCTTGCCAGCTCCTCCACCACGTCCCTGCAAAGGAGCTGGTGAGGAAGGCGAAGCCTTAGTTGCTGGGAAGACTGCAGTGGTCACCTCTCCTCCTCAGAGCCCACCTCCTCCAGGGCCAGACCCTCACCCTGGTGGGTGTCTCCATCTAAAAACGACGTGTTGTGGAGGAGCCGAGAGGAGCGGCAGCAGCGGAGCGGCTCACCTCAGTTTGCCAAATCTCCCGCTCCCAGGAGTGCTTGGAAAAGATCCCGTAAGCACCAGGATCCCGCTTGGGGAATCCTCCATGCTTGTGTACCCATCAGCCACACGCTGCCCTTCCTGGGACTGTACCTGGTGCCAGCCTTGGGCCAGAAAAGCCACCTCCTAAAAGAAAAGCCACCTCCCAAACTCATGAACCCAGAGGTCTCAGTGCAAGGGAAGGGCACGCTGTGGTCTCCCACAGCAGGCAGGAACACAATCAATAGCAGAGGTAGGGAGACTGGAAAGCCAGGAGCCCTCCTAGCTGCCCCTCGCCAGGGCAGAAATCCTCCCAGGCCCCTGGCCAGAACCCATTCACACCAGTTTGACATTGGCACAGCTGGACTGGTTTTGCTGGGGACCCTCCAGGGGTGGAAAGGAGGACCAGGCATTCCCTCCTGGGCTCAAACAGGCTTTTTTTCTTTGCTGATACAGCAACTGCTGCTGGTGGTGGTGACACAGATCTATGGCTTTGGTAGGTGACAAAGCATCAAAACCCCCGGTCTCAGGGCAGGACACACTCCCCCCATTTCCCACGCTGCCGCATAGGCAGGGATGGTTTTCGGTGCGGAGTGGAAGAGCCCACATGGCTTGTGCTGGGAGGCGAGCAGCGTGGAGCTTCCCCGCATTATCGTTATGGTGTAGATGGGAGCAGGTTTCAGCCTTAGCACCCGCAGGCAAAGGGCTGTTGCCACAACCCAGCGCAGGTCAGCACACCGCCTTCCCAGTGCCAAGGCTTCCCCAGCTGCCTCAAGCACCGTCCTCCCAAAATACAACCTTCACCCCGACTCGCCCAGCATCTTGCCTGCCCTCACCGCCCCCCCCAACTCAGCTTACACCCAGAAAAGCAGGGAGCCCTTTGCACCCCTCCTCTAAGGGAAGCAGAGCAGCAGTTCCCGACCCCAGAAATAACTGTGAAAAGGCACTTAAAAGCACAAGGGGACAGCAAACACTGGGCGCTGGGATGTGGAACAGAAGCGAAACAGCCTGGCAGGCCCTGTGCAAGCATTTGCACTGCAAGATCCAGGCTGGCTGCTCCAGCACAAGCAACCCCCAGTACCAGAGCAAGCCGGGGTCCCCCGCGTTGTGGGTGAGCACCCCCTGCCCGCATCCCTGCCCTGCCCCGGCTCTTGACTCCCTCCCCAGCTCCTCAATGAAACATGCTGTTTTTCATGTTTGGGATAAGGAGAAGTTTTTTCCCCCCAAATTACACCTTGGTAACAGCGTAGGCGTTGGCAAGTCATTGCCTGGCTTCCTCAGGCCCAGGAAATCACATTAGCTCAATCAAATTTAAACTTTCAGGCGGTGGGAAAAGAGCCAAAAGATACCAAGGCCTTTTCTTAGACTGGGTGCTCTCCGGTTACACAGGGGGAGGGCAAAACTTGTAGCAGGCTGGGGCTCAAAAGGTTGTTCCTGTTCCTTTTTGCAGGCTGCAAGCAGGCTGCGCTTGCACTGCGGCTTCCTGAGCAGAGGCCACTGCTCGTGACACACACACGTGATGAAATGCCAACACCCTGTGGGGTGTGCAGCCTTCCCCCCCCAGTGCTGCGAGCCTGGAAAGTGGTGGGTTAAATATGCCACAGATTAGCCCATTTCCTCAAAATGTACTCATGCTTTTTTGTCTGTTTGCTTCTAAAAAGTATGGTGCAGACATAACACGGGTCTACGATAAAATGATGGCAGGATGTTCTCTGCTGGCGGACACGACCAGAACTACAGGCTACTACACAGTCACAGCTATCATTTGAAGGCTGGTATACAGGAGAACAAGTAACACCATCAAAATTTTTTACTATATTAAAATAGAACTCTTTACAGTTGGCTCTGTTCACTACAACTGTCTCAAAACAGTATCTGCATGCAAACAGATACCTCACAGCCTACGCAAACTAGAACATAGACAGGAAACACAACACATCTCACCAAAAGTATGATCTACCCACACTTCCCACAAGACTGAACCCAGTCCCAAACGTGCAGGGAACCGTCACTTGCTGCTGACAATAAAGTTCTTGGTTTCTGCGGATGCCACGTGTGCACTGTGACCAGGGGAGGGCCTCCGCTGCTGTCCGATCTGCCGAATGTGTGGCCTCTGTGAACAAAGATCGGCTCCGCTTCCCTGCCAGAGCTGTCCCAGCTCTGCGTGTCATACACGTGCACGGTCCCATCAAAACCTTCAATAAAAGGGAATCAGAGAGACTGCAGAAGTAAATTGGTTTGCTCTAGTCCTATTGGCCTCACGCTCACCTCCCTGCAGGGCCGCTGAGACAGAAACGAGGACGAAGGCCCAGACTGACAATCTGCAACAGCAGAGCATCCAAGCCTCCGAGGAGCTTGTCTCAAGCTAACAGCTGCCGGGGAGAACATGGGCCAGATCCAAAAAGCTTGCAGATCCACTAGCCTGAATTTGCAAAGCTCTGGCCAAGAGGCAGCCTTGCTGCCCAGCTGGTCTTATCAGCGCAGTATCCCTGCGGCCAGGCTGTCACTGACACTATCAGGGCAGTGTTTGCTAAGAGAGGGGGGACTTTGTTCTGCCAGGAGGGAAGCAAGAGTCCCCCAGAACCCATCCAGGCCCCTTCTGTAGTTTTTGGAGAGAGACAGTTGCAGAGGACGATTAGCTCATATCTCTGCTGGCTCCAGGAGGAGCTCTGAACCACCACCTCCTAACTGGGGTGTTTAAAGTAAGGTGGGGTGAACTGGGCCTCGATAGAAATACAGACCAAAAAAGCATCCAGAAAAGGATATCTCTGCCCAAAGCACATACCTGAAATGGCAAGGCAGCCTTCCAGAGCAGGAGCCCAGGAGACACACAGGAACTCCGCACCTGAGCTGGGAGAGGGAACTCTGCACTTTGCTGAGGCCAAGGACTCTGAGGTTTTTCTTAGGTCTGTTAGGATGAGGTGCCCTCCGCTCGAGAGGCAAGCTACGGGCTGGGAGCTTGAGTCAGAGCCTTGAGGTCCGCGCCCGACTCCCATGCACCACCGCTCGCCACACGGCGCCGAGGGGACGGACACAGCCTCCAAGGGACTCTGCGGCTGCCGAACGTCAGCCAGGCACAGCTGCCCCTCAGCACAGCACAGGAGCAACGTGTTGCCATCCAGGAATGCCAGGCCGCTGAGCTCCTCGCTGTTATTGGAGGCTAGAAAAGAGAGGCAGATCTCAGACGCCATGAGGAGGATTCACGTGATTTCTCTACTGCAATCTTGCCCGAGAAAGCAGATTTCCAACCTTGTCCCTGGAAGTGGCTTTCAAGCAATGCTACTTAGTTCTTCAAGAAAGCCAGCAGCAGAGACTGACCGCTTGCTCGAGAATTATCGCTGCACAGGATCCACGTGGAGCAGGCACAGTCTGTACCCCTCAAAAAGTGATGTTAACACACAGGCAGAGGAGACAGGCAGACCCACGACTAACACTAGCTCTGTTCGAGCTCCCATGGGGGACCTGACACAGACCAGGGCTCTGACAGCAGATGCCTCCAGTACTACCTACCCTTCAGCAGCGGGAGCCACAGGAGTCCCTGTGGCATGGGGACACGGCAGAGCAGTGACAAACACACCTTCCTTTTGCTCAGCTCACTGTTACAGCCACTGGACACATACACACACATTTTCCTCACCGGGGGATGAGGTGTGTGGGGCCTGAGTCTTACTTTGTAAGTGAAGGCAGATGGTCTCCAGGACCCCCAACAAACCAGATCTGGATTGACCACCTTGAGGTAAGACAGGCCTGGCATGATCCCTCCTCCCATGCGCATGGACAGATCAGAGTAACACAGAGCTCGCTCAGAAGCTGATGCCGATTTCAATGACCCCAAGCCATGTGACTCTGGGGCCAGCACCTCTCTCGTTTGGGACGACATACGCAGCAGCCTTCTGCTAACCCAATTCTTTTCACTGACACTGTCTACGGTGCTCTCGTAGCGCACAGATCTGGGGCAGAAGCCTAAGAAATCACTGTCACAGGAGTAGTGAGAAGCTGGAGATGGACCAGAGCATTGTAACTTCTTTCCTCAAGACAATGTACTGCAAATATCTTTATACCCTTTGGCACATGTCTGGAAGTACCCACCCAGTGAAACGTTTGTCACTCGAGCAGTTACCCTTGCTTTACGCAAACCCTAACTTTCCCAAATCAGACATTAGACTTGGTTTGAATACCTGCCATGTAGACGTTTTTCCTTGATTCAACCTCCGTAATTTGGATGCTGTTGAGTCTTGAGCCATGAAGGACCCACGGAGCTCTGGCCGAAGTGGTTGCAATTTTAGCCCAAGGTTGCCCAGTGCCATTTACTGTAGGTATGGCACTTAGAGGTTTAATAACATCTATTTGAAAGAGATGTTAGCAGCTGTAAAACACATCAGGAGTCAAGTAATCCATGAGATTAAGCTGTTTCACAAAGATGCCTCCCAAAGCTAAAAGTGACATACTGAACCAATAAGGAATCCAATTATGACTAACCCTCTCTCCAGAATAAAACCACTCTTTCCAACTCATCCAGCAAGGATTAACAAGAAGCCATTTAAAATCTAGCAAAATGCATGGAAAGTTCTGAATCAAGATGTTTACTTTCAATGAAGAAGAATAAGAAAACTTCTAAGGCATTTTGTACTTCCTTTCTGGTGGTTTCAAGTATTTCACAAGAGTAGACAAAGCAACGGCAATCCTTTTCTAGAAGCAGGCAGACATAGGCTTGGAGAACCGAGGTGGTTCATGTTATATCCTGAAAGGTGATGTATGGAGCTCTTTACTTCTAACCCTTGGGAGTTATTGTGCTAACTATATGATCAGGGTTTTCGTTTGTATGACTAAGAGCTCACAAATAAGTGGAAAGCCACTGTGACAGGCCTAAACCTACTAATTCCCTTATGAGGTTTGTGCCATCAAGTCCACATCTTTCCAAGCCACCAGAATTGGGGTAGATGCTAGTCTTGTGCCCTTCTCCAGCCCCTGCCACACAAGGACAGTCACTCAGGACTTCACTGAATGGGACTGGCACTCCTCTCCTCATTTTACGCCCAAGAAGAAGGGGAAGCTAGAGATGCTTGACGCAAAGACTACATTGAGAAACTACTCCAGCTCAGAACCATGTTCCCTTACCCGAGTCCTCTGCTGACACCTGCCAGACCTGGAGGGAGCTGTCTGGTGGGCCACTTGTCACCAGCAAGCTGAGGAGACAAAAAGAACCCCACAAAACTCTCCAAGAGCAGAGAACAGCCTTTTTTTTCCCCAGCCTGGGACAAACTGGTCTGCTGCTCCTCCTGTGCTCAGGAGCTCTGGCCTCTGCTTGGAGCAGAGAAGGGGCCATAAGGACCATAATCCCAGAACTCCTGATGCCAGGGTGGTCTACACAGTCCAGGCAAACACAGTCCCAGGCAATGGCATTTAATTACCACATTTTCCAAAAGCGCTAGACTAAGAATGGGGCAAAAAGCCCCAAAGTAGCAACCGGGGCTTGCGTAGGAGGAGAGAGCTGAACGAATGAAATGAATCAGCCAGAGGGAAGCGTTTTTGCTTGGCCTACAATGCACAGCAGGAAAAAACCTTCCGAACCTGCATACGCAGGGACTTACAGAGCAGTGGCAGCAGCCACTAGTATCCTGCTCCGCCTGCTGAGCACCTCCACACAGTGCCAAATGCAGAAGGAAGGGACGGAAAAGGCAGAGCAAGGAAGCTACACAGGCCCCTGTTGCTCAGAGGTCACGTAGAGAGGGATCCCTGGTGAGCCAGCATCAATGTCAGCAGCCCCTGCAGCTCACTTCTGGAAGAAGCTGAGGATTCCAGTTATCCAGCAGCAGTTTCAGTTTCCCGGCCAGCTGCCCCACAAGACACGCCACTGCAGCTTTCAGTACGGCAGCAGCAGGGTGCACTCCGTTTTGCTGAGCGCCCCAATAGATGGCTCCTCTCCAAACACCAAGACAGGGTTCTGGGAGGACCACTGGCCAGGAGCTCCCCACCCAGACTCACACTGATCTCAGAGCTGGCAGGATTGACCAGCTGGGTTGGGAAGCAGGCAAGGATAAGGAGTTTTCTCTCAGTGGACAAGCCCCTTCTCCATCTCCAACACACCCTGGAAGGACCTCGTGGCCATACCTGGTATCTGGGACATATTTCAGGCTGTACACCGGGCGGTTTGAAAATCCACCACATTCCACCTTGAAATCTCTCTCTGGACACAGGCCCTAGAAATCAGAGGCAAATTAATTTCTTCACAGTCAATGGCACAAAACTTGATGTGGTCAGTTACTGTGAAAAAAGAGAGAGACACAAGATGCACTCTCATTTGGTAAAGCTCTTGCCTGTCCAGTAATGTCTATTTCAACAGGAGCTATAGGATTGAAGGATCCCAAAATAGTTAAGAGGAAAAAAAAATCTGGAGAAAGCTCCTGCCAAGAGCTCTGCCTGGTTTCATTGCCATCCGTGCACGTCTGGCTCAGGAGCTTTCTGTTTACCCAGTGACCAAACACCACCTTCTACTTTAGTGTAGAGGCCACCCACCCAAGGGCCAACGTCACTGTTCAGCAGCATGGTCCCGCAGACTTGGGTATCTCAGTGAGTCCCTTCTTCCTTTGCTGTGGTGTCCTCATCTGTCCTATTTCCCCATGAAACGCTTTCATTCACACATCTGGAGATGAAGTTTTCATAGTACAACCTGCCCACAGAGCAGCAGGATTGCATGACTGGCATGCCAACCTGTGCTACCTCAACTGGACAGCAGCTGGGTGACTTTCATGCTTTACCTTTTGACCAAAGCTGCTCAAAACCTGGCCAAGCCCTTGTCAGAGCGACAGAGACCAGGTAACAGCTCGTGAAGCCCAGCCCAGCCCGGTCTCTGAAGACACTGGGCCAAAGAGGAAAGAGAGTTCTGGTGCTACTTTGGCTGCAACACCCACCTGGGTCTCCTTCACCTGCAGCGTTGGCGGCGGGAGAAGCTGCAGGATCTCGTTCCTCCCAGACTGTCCGTACCCGGCTACACAGACACCTTGGGGGTGGGCACGAAGAACCAGGGACACGGTGAGGGATGCCCCCCGCCCCCCCCGCCCCAGACCCCCGAGGTATGGTACAAACCACCCTCAACCCTGGACCCAGAGCTGAACCCCGGTCCAGCCCCAGCCACTCAGCCCTACTTCTGGCGTCCTGGCCCTGTGCCTTGGCCTCCCCTCTGGGGCCCTGGCCCGGCCCGAACCCCCCGGCCTCCCTCCTCCTCCTCCTCCTCCTCCTCCTCCTCCCTCCTCCACGGCCCCGGCCCGGCCATTTT
>JANXJC010000026.1:26023429-26033747 GCA_027564655.1 Leptodon cayanensis | reverse complement strand
CCTGGAGCTCGAAGGTGTGCAGGTCCTCGTACCTGCGGGGAGAAGGACGGAGGAGGTTGGCGGAGCCGGGGGACCCGGACCAGGACCGGGACCGGGGCTCCCTCACAGGCGCAGGGACTGCAGCAGCCACTCTTCTTCTTCTTCTTCTTCTTCCTCCTCCTCATCCTCCTCCTCTCTGGCGCCCACCGCCTCCATGGCAACGCCCGCCCGGCGCGCCCGTGACGTCACGCGGCGGCGTACAGCGATGACGCAGCCCAGCGTGAGGCGGCTGGCGGGGGGGGCCGGAAATGGCGCAGAACCGGTGGCGGCCGGTTAAAAGCGGTCGGCGCCGGCGGCTGTGAGGGAAGGGTGGGACGCGGCCGCCGCCCTGAGGGGAGGAGGGGCGGGGGGGAAGAAACAGCGTTATTCCCGCGGGGAGCGGGGCCTGCCCCGGGGCGTGGAAGGTGGGGTGGTGTTCAGGTGCCGTCTTTAACGGGGTTTGATGGTAATAATTGATTTTGAGGCTCGGGACAGTGGAGCGTAGGTGAGGGTGCAGGCTCACGTGCGGGTTTGGAGCGCAGTATGGGCAGCGACGCAGTGCAGGTCTGTGCGTCTCCTCAAACAGAAATACCCGCGCGCAGGCGCGGTGATAAATTCAGAGGTCTCCCCAGTCTTTGTAAAAGCCAGCCTAACCTCTGCCCTTTATGCCGGTGCCTCTATAATGTGGTTACGTGACAGTTCCCAGCTAACGCTTCCTTACATAGCTTTTGCTTTTTTATTTTTTAACAGCAAAATGCATGTTGTTCTCAGGTACTTTACTGTTTTCCTGACAAGTGCTGCGTATCATCGCCTTGACACCGGTTCCCCCTGCCAAGAGGATGCTGCTCAAACCGAGGTTGCAGGGCTGGGGCTCGCCGTGAGCCCACGTTTGCAGAAGGCGATCGCTCTACGTTCCTCTCTGTTCCTCTCCAGCGTAGGCTCAGACCAGGTGCTGAGGGATGGGTGGGTGCAGCTAACTCGCTTCTGGCTGTGGTTCACTGCCAGTAACAGTGACGCTTCAGGATCAGTGGCGATAATTGGGAATTTATTACGGATAGTTGTGCTTTTTCTGTCTTCTGGCTGGGTTTTAGCTGGCATGCACAGTGTTGTGAGGCAAGCTGTGTCTGTTTTCTGTAACACTGCAAGGTGGCAGCCTACAGCTTCTGAGGTGGCTCTGGAGTAATCAGGAAAATGACTTGTTTTTACAGAAATACATCTGAATGTGAATCTTTTAGTCTGTGCAGTATCTCCTATGTTATTTGACATTCTCTATTGTTTGTTTTTCTCTCACTTTTCAGCCTGCAGTCCTGCAGAAGTTGTCAGAGAGGAATAGAGGTGCTTTGGGCAGTTTTGTAGTGCAGTTTCCTGGGCTCCTGCAGTGCTTGGAGAGGGGGTAGGCCATTCTGGGTGACGTGATGGGTTCAGACTTGGGCTGTGCTGTCTGAGCTCTGTGGTTGGGGCTAATTCAGGGCTCTCAGTACAGAAGTGAGCGAGAAGAAGCAAGGGCAAAAGCAGGTACAGAGGCAGAAGTGCTGTAAAAACCAGGGTGGAAAGCCAGACCCCTTCCTTCAGCCAAGCGGCTGCATGCTGCTCTGGAAGCAGTCACTAGAGCTGGTTGATGTGAGAAGCACTTCTCACCGGTGGTTACTTTCTTGACATCCTCCACTTTGTCACTTCAGGATATGTTGGTATTAGAACTGTTCAGACAAAGGATGGCAAGAATTCTCATGTACAGAGGGAGAGGTATTTAATTCACATTATTTTTTGTAAAATAGGTCAACAGTCTGAAATTTACTAAAACCCTTGTCTTAGCAATTCTTTCTACATATTATGATTCAAAAATAAAGTGTTGAGTAAACATCTTGTGAAGAATCTGAAACAAACTGACTGCCGGGTGGTTTTTTTTAAATGCAAGCAGTATGATTGTTTTAATACTTTTGATTGTTAGAAGCCTGTGAGGGATGTTGGAGTGAGCCGGGAACCTCCCCTGGTGCAACTTGAGGCTGTTTCCTCTTGTCCTATCACTTGTTACTTGGGAGAAGAGACTGACCCCCACCTCACTACAACCTCCTTTCAGGTAGTTGTAGAGAGCGATAAGGTCTCCCCTCAGCCTCCTTCTCTCCAGACTAAACAGCCCCAGTTCCCTCAGCTGCTCCTAAGTAAAGCCATGACAGTACCAGCTGCACGTGAGAATACAGCGGTGTGGGACACTGTGAGCTCAGAGCTATGTCAGCCTTTTGTCACCTTCTCCCGTTAACTCTTTTCTCATCTGTGTGCATTAATTGCAGGACACGAGCTTAGCCTGAGGCAGACGAGTGGCCAAGTCAGCTAAAGGTGCTCCTCCAGCAAGGTGTGAGAACAGAGAGAAGGAGGAATAGCAAAGGAAGGGCTGGGAGCCAGACATTCAGCTGTGAGCCGTAGGGCAGCCTTGCTCTCATACTGCCCTACATCACTTATAATCCATAAAGGAAAAGGTTGTGTCTCTCCTGAACTCCCAGCGTCTGGTTTAGGGGGTGGTCGTAAGTGTTTGGAAATTATCTCCTGGTGGTCACTGTCTGAGGAGAAGGAGCATGAGGCGGAACAGTGCGGGGAGTGACTGAATGCTGTGTAGTCCACATGGGGAAAGCAGAGAGCCCGAAAACAGTTCTCTCTGCACATTCTTGCCTTTTATTTTATCTTCTCTTTATCTTTCCAGTGTACTAAGTGGGTAAGTGGGGGGAAAGGAGAAAAAGCCCTCCAGTACTACACACAGTGTGGGGTGTTTCTGAAGTACCAAGGCCTGAATGAAGATAACAACTGAAATGACCATTTAGGTTGTAACAAAATAAAGATTTTAAGGCTTTTTCAAAATCTCCCTGGAAAAGAGATATTTTAATCTCAAAATTTTGGAGAGGAAAGAATAAAATTGGGAACATTTGTTACAGAATTAGAGTAATAGGAACAGGCTAAGCTGTTTTGTTATGCCTTGGTGTGTGGCTTTGCCATATATATTACAAAAATACAAAAAAACCATTTATTTGATGCAGGGTGGTTTTTTGTTTTTTTTTTCCTAGCAGGTTCTGTGCATGTAGAAAGCCTGGCAAAGTGAAGGAGACCGAGAGTACCTACAGCCTTAGTTGCTTTTCTGTGCTGGCTGGCTTTGCACTGTGTCTGTTTTTGGGAAGCCTTGGAGGCATGTACGCTGGGAAAGGAAACTGTGAAGGAGCTAGGAATGGAAGTTGTCACTGTGAGAACTGGTACGCTCTTTAAGTGAAACGAAATGGTACTTGCCTACTGGATGTCTGAGCAGTCTGCGGTCTGAATGTTACACAGTAGTTACTCACAAGGGTAAAAAGAATATTTCCAGTTGCTGTTTCTATAGCTGAGCCACACTCAGGAGCTTGGAAAGAGGCTCAGGTTTGGTTTTACTTCCTAATATCTTTGTTTTGTAGTAAATAAAATTTATTTTGTTTCTTCCCCAAGTTGAGCCTGTCTTTTGCTCGTGACTATAAGTGGTGAGTGATCCCTCCCAGTCCTTGTCTTGACCCATGAGCCTTTCTTTATATTTTCTCCTCATCCCACCGTGGCTGGGGAGGGGGGAGTGAGCGAGCGGCTGCCTGGTGCTTTGTTACTGGCTGGGCTGAAACCACAACACACACCAAGAGTGATCACCTGTTGTACGTTTATAGTAAACTTCAAAGTGATGTAGATGAATTCTTGGACAGTTTGATAGACCTTTCTTGCAGGCTCATTGCCCTGAAGAGCCTACCTTTTGGACCAAGCCAGAGTGTTTCACTCTGGCCAAGACAGTGCCAGTCACTGTGACATGTTGATGAAAATGAGGGAGAAGGTGGTGGACAGTGGTGTTTTCAGGACCTCCCTGCAAGCAAAATGTAATTTTGGGACTACTGTATTTCCCTTGTAGTCATTGCTTATCTTCGGGAAGAGGTTGGAAGGCCATTTCTTCAAAACTGTGTCTTGGAGTTAGCTGTTTTGAGCCACAAGGATCTGCTATGCTCTTTGAGGGAAGATCAGCTGATAGAACAGGAATGGCTTTCAAGAATTGGTCTCAGATCATTTGTGGCAAACACACTGATACAATATTTTTTCCCGTTCTTTGTTCTCACTCAGTTTTTGAAAGCAGCAGACCTTGTGGACATTCCTATGGCCACAGAGCCCATCCAGCCCTGTCCTCTGCCGTGACTCTGAAATCCAGACCCATACAAGGCAACGGCATGGCTCAGTATGTTCAGGGATGAGTATTTCAAACAGAAATGCAATTGTTTTTTCTTTTCTTTTATGTCTGAGAATCCAAAGAAATGATGTGGCTGCTCTTTGGTCTACCAAGCAGACAGTGGGGAACTGGGAGGTGGACTTCCCATCAGCCAGTCTAAAAAAGGAGGCTGAGGAATCCTAAGAACTCTAAACCGCTCATCCCGCAATCTGTGCGTCCTTTCAGGTACACGCTGGCTTGTAGTGTTGAGCTTGCTCTGGCCACAGGCAAGGTCTGCATTCTTAGGGTTGTGTGTTGTAGTCAGTTGCTCTGGACTCACGAATCAAAACATTCAGCCTAAAAAATTCAGAATGTCGAGATACAGCCTGCCATGTGCCTGCCTACAGAGTTTGCAAGGCCCATAAAGTGGTGACCCAGACTGCTGCAGCAGCAGACATGAAGTGCCTAGGGAGTGGAGATGGAAACCCTTGGAGGAGCAGAGTCCAGCTGCCTCCTAGAAAACGAGATATTTGCTGTAAACAGAAATAGGAAGAAAACCTGTTTTATTTCAGTGAAGGTAACATTCCTATTTAAAGCTGAAGGCCGCCAAAACTGATGTAACAGATTTGGGAAGCATGGCTTCCTACGGTTCCTGCAGAGCCAGCGATGCGTGAGGCTGCTCTCGGAGCCATGCCTAGGTTTTTTTCAGCCCTCTGAGGTCTTGTGTCCTGCAGAGAGGCACTGCTCTGGCTTAATCCTTAGAAGGACTTTCCTCTTCCTCTGCTAGGTTCTCCTGAAAAATAAAATGCTGAGGTTAGTACAGCATATTCTACTTAAACTGAGGTTATTTTGTTAGCATGCTGGTGGCACAGAGTCCAGTGTTTACAATTTTAAGGAATGTATACTGGAACAGTGGAACTGTTTGGAAGGATGCCTTTTCCGGAGGGTGAAGACTCTTTTCTGGTGAAATCCAGAGTCACAGGATCCTGGGGAGGCAGTAGGATAAGTAGGTTCAGAGGGATTAGACGCATTTGTGGAGGGTGAGTCCAACAGGACCTTTAAATACAGTGGCCTGGATGCAAGCTGGCCATCAGCAGAACTTCAGGAGACCGGGATCAGCTCACCGTGTCCTGGTGATGATGCTTTCCCCAGTCTGTTACTGCACGCTGGAGAGGAGATGCTGCTTTGAATGGGTCTTGATCTGGGCCAGTTCATGTTCTGTTTATAACTCCTTTAGTTGTCATGATATATTACATTTCTAGGCATATTGCCTGCAAATGTAACCAAGGCACCTCCTCTCTTTGCTCCTTTTCCCTGGGCTGGAGTTTCCAACCTCTGCCCTGGTGTCTCAGTGCTTCCTCGGTTTCTTAGTTAATGTATGTTTTCAGTCTTTTCTCATTTATAATGTTTGCAAAATTGTAGTGAAATTCTTAAACTGCATTGCTTCAATGGAATTAATTTACATGCATTTTATCAAATCTGTCATTTCTAGACTCCTGTGGCGTTTAGAGACCACACACGATGTATTAACAGCAAAGGTGGCAGACTTGGCATACCTTTCCTAGACTACCTCTTCTGCTCTCCTCTTACTTATTTTGTGGGTTATGCTAATACTCTGTTAAAATTTTGATTAATCTTGTTATCTCTCCATGTAACTAATCTTCTTTGCATTATGTTCAGTGCTTGATTTCATCAGCATCTTGTGACAATGACTGCCGTACTTGAATTAACTATTGACAGAAAAAAGTAACTTTCCCCATCCATCTCTTTCGGTTCACTTGCTCTGTGAGATGTGGTGGACCTCCTCAGTCCTATATAAAAAGCAGTACAGCATTTTTTCACTTCTTAACCAAAATCTTGTGTTGCAGTTTAGTCTCATCATTTTTTTGTTCTGCCCGCAGTGAACCTAAAAAGCAAGGTCTGAATTATGGTTGCCTTGACTGTATTTGGGGGTTATTAGCCAATATCCCCTCAGTCACCTCCTCAAATTATAGAACTCATGTCTTCCAGTTTTTCCCTAAAGACCATGAGTTTCTGACCCCAGGGCTCTTCCCTGGGCCTCGTGGATGGGTGATGCCGGTGCAGGTGGTGCGAGGTGAGACCTTAGGTGCTCTTCTTTCTTACCGTGCTTTCTGTTTTCTGGTTCCTTACCTGTTTTCTTCTGCTTTTCTAACTGGAAGAGGCAGGATTTTTTTTTTTTTTTCAGGGAGCTTTTCCTTGGAAAAGTTGATCTGATGAAACTGCATCAGCTTTGACGTAGTTTAGATTAGCCAGATTCCTGGAGGATAGAGCAGCCTTGCTGAACAGCGGCAGACACCGCAGAAAAGCCCCATGGCCAGGACGAGAGCAGAGGCTTGAACTTGACCCTCCTGCCTGGCAGCTTCCTGCAAGGACACTATGATGTCTGCCACCTCATACTGCTCATTTTGGGCGAGATCTCATATTTGTCCCAATGTAGACAAAATTCTTATTTCTGACTAGTGTTTTGTTTGTGCTTTCTTCGGCTGTGTCGTCGTGCTAATACCAGCTCTTGAAGCAGTCAATCTGAATGCACTTCTATTTATAGGAACTTGGTATTTTTACCCTAAACTATCTTTTGACATAAACCAAAACAATTTTCTGCAGGTATGCTGCACACACTCTTCGGGTATGTCCTCACTGGCAGCTTTTGACTTGCACTGAAATAACTGGGGGAGCATGAATTACTGAGAAAGGAAAAAGATGTTTGGAAAATACTGAGATGTTGAAGTTTTCCAAACCCCTTCAAGAATGTCATTTTTATGTTAGAGATGGGACAATATACTTACTTCTTTTGGAGGAGGAGGAGTGGTACTACAATTTTTTTCCTGTCTTCTAAGTCGCCACCTATAACATGAAGTGCTCAGTGAACATGAACTTTGGACAGTGATTTCATGCAAAATAAGATGCTTTAGTTTATGGACAAATACCTTATGAGAAATATTGGGTGTCTTTTTGAAACTGTCTTCTCTGACACGGATATGTGAAATGACAAGAAAATAAAACTGTGAAACGAGTTAAATCCTGTTTCTTACCTGAGATCCAGAGATACCACAGATCACCGTGGTAAGGGGAAAGCATTTATTATATCTGCTCTGAAGACTGTAGCATAAGGTGGAGATACTTGAATTGGTAGTACGTAAGGTAGCTGGGTACTAGACAGCCTTGCTGCAAAGGGCAGAACAAACCTCCGTGTGGTTTTTCCTAGTTCTTGGCAGAATAAATTAGCCCAGCAAATCTGAAGCATGTGGATGTGCGGAGATCATTGAAGGGAATGTCATCGTTCATTTTCTGGTTTGGGATTTTGAACATTCTCCCCCCCCTGCAGTCACATTCCCATATTCTTTCAGTTAAGCTTATAAACCCATTTGACCTGGGAAAAATGTGGAAAACAGTAAGAGGATAAGAGAGCGTTTATCCTCTGCACACCATTTAAATATCTTTTTTTTTTTTCAACTTTTGTTCACATTTTTCAGTGAGTGAAAAAAGTGAAAATCAAAGGAAAGGGTAAAAAAAAAAAAAAAAAAGGATTAAACATTCCAAAAGAGAAAAAAGGAAGAGTGATTTAGAAAAAGCCAAATTTTATGAAAAATTATCCTGAAGTTAGACAAAAATTTTAATTTCAAAATTTCTATGGAAAACTTTTTAAAAGTGCCAGAAAGGGTTAAAAACTATTAAGCTCTAGCTGCCATTTCTGGAGAAGAGGCAGTTGTGACAAAGCTGTGGTTGTTGATCAGACCTGCAGGTTGTCTTTGAAGCAAGAGGAACTTGGTTTGCAAGAGAGGTGGCCGGCATTGCACCGTGAACTCAGGGTAAGGCCCTTCATGGAAAGGGATGCTGAGAACCTTGGTTAGAAATTGTTAAATGTGCCTGAGTTTTGCCAGGTGATGCAAAGATTAGTGGAGCTTTACCGACCTTTGGATCCACTGAGCAATGGCAACCCTCTCGTGCAGCAGAAAGGCCAAAATCGAGAAGAGTAAAAACAGCATTCCGGCAGCTTTTCCCATAATTCTTGCAGCTCTCGACACTTGGAATGGAAGAGAGAGAAAGAACATTATGCTCTGCGCACACCAGGCGTTTCTGGCACAACAAAACGCTAGTCATAACAGCAGTTTGTCACGTATGTTCAGATATCCATTAGTGCACACGCTCAACCCCCAACGAGCAAGATGCTCACTTGCACGCTGCCTTCCTTCTGCTCTCGGGCTGGGTCTCCAAGGCAGCTCCACCACTGCTACTTGGGAGCTACCAGCGTTCTTACCGTTCTGAGAAACAATAAAAAGCCTTGAGGTATACCGTGTAGAGGCTAAAGTAATGCTATATAGGCCTGGAAACGGGAGTCTTTGGGACGGCATGGTAAGGAGTTTGAGGACATAATGAATGAGCAGGAAGGCTTCCGATGGGGGTCCCTGATAAGGACATGCAGATGAGGAAATACCCAAGTATAGCACTGAAGATAAGTAGTGTGAGCTGAACACCTACTTCAGCTAATGGCTGAGGCTCCAGTGTGTAGGATGTGTATGGATAAGTAGGTATGAGAGATTTTTCATAGAGAAAGTGTAAAAGGGTTGGCTCCTTCCAGCACACCTAAGCAACTGTTAAGGAGACCCTAGCAGAAGCCTAAAACTTGGCATCGGCCTTTCTCCGTGAATTGAGAGGAGCAGAACATTACCACATGGGTACCTTCCCCTCCACACAGGCAGGTGAAATACCAGAGTGGGTTGATATTTGAAGAGCAGCTGATTTGACATATAAACAGTTATCTGCTCAAAAGAGTTATATTTCTGCAGTGCCAGTGGGCCCGTTACTGCCTGAGCGACTTGCCATTTGCCTGGTCAAATAAAGAGCAGAAAGATCTAATAGCTCTTTGTCGGTAGCAGAACTAATGAGCAAAGAGGGTTGGGGAAGAGCTTGAAGGCTGTCAGCTGTCGAGTGCTGATGGGTTTGCGGAGTACTGCTGAGTGACTGTGTGGTATTTCTTAATCAGCAAGTTAGAACACCGAATGTATAGGAAGGCAAAAGTATACCTCTCAGAGGTACTTGCCGGGATCATATTTATTTATGTCCTGTCCTCTCCGGGTTGGAGCTCTGCTGGAGATCTCTGTTAAGAGGAGAGGAAGGTTCTCCTAAGAGGCTTTTAATGAGCTCAGAACGACACCCCTCATAAACCATCTTAATGAACTGCGTCCTGGCTGCTTGGCCCCTGTGCTTAGTGGAATCGATCTGCAGTTCGTGTGGGTGCCCTGAGAATAGTCTGAGAGAGTCAGGCAAGGCAAGCACAACTGGTGTGATAAAAAAAGAAGGCGAGTTAAGAGAAAAACAAAAAACACCTGACATGGCTAAATAGCAAGGGACAAAGAGACGCCTGCACACAGTCTAAAGCGATCTGAAAGTATAGATGGAGAACTGCTGAACTCGTTGAAGAAAAAATAACGCTAAGCCAGGCAGTGCGATGTGCAGAGAGGTCCCACCCCACGGCACTTACTGTGCGAAGGAGGAGGTGGTCCGCTGTCAACGCTGCCTCCAAAGCCTTCCAGCTTGCAGTCCGGAGGGGCCCATCCAAAATCGCAGTGACAGTTTTTCTTATTGTTGCACACCTAAAAGAAAACACTTATTTTATGGCGTGCAAAATAAAGAAATCATGAGGAGGCCCTGTGTTTCTCTGGGGAATAGGCTGTTAGCACACTTTATTGGCAGGCACTGCAGAGACAGGCTGGATGAAATCTGTGTCCTAAGATAAATTCGTTACTCTGCTTTAGCTACCATTGTGGAAATGTTCAGCCTGTTTTCTGCAAGGGTGATAGACAGACTGGTGCCCCTGGTCACAGGCTGTTGTGGGCTGCGTGGCTTGTACCGATAGTTAGATGTCTGCTACATTTGCGCAGGGAGGGCAGTGGGAATTCCTGATCCATCACTGAGGGGATGGTCCTGTTGGAAGAGGTGCGACAAACACCGCAGGGAAGAGACGACAGCATGCACAAGGTGAAAGATGGTTACATTTGCCTTTTCCAACTTAGTAGGAGTGCTTTTTGCGTTTCTCAAGCCATTTTTAATCTCAAAGTTGGAAAGCCTTTTTGCAGTCTTTATTAA
>JANXJC010000026.1:26003661-26023329 GCA_027564655.1 Leptodon cayanensis | reverse complement strand
TTAGTAGGAGTGCTTTTTGCGTTTCTCAAGCCATTTTTAATCTCAAAGTTGGAAAGCCTTTTTGCAGTCTTTATTAATTGCAGAGCTACCCTGCCCATGTGAATGCTTTGACTCTTTCTGTTGTGGCAACATATTTCACGAATATGTCCAAAATGAATTTGTCACCTTCATGTGATTCAAGAATTATGGGTTTTCCTGCAAGATAGGACCGTAACTCCCTTGGTGGCACATTTATTTGTCCCATCCAGGCTGGATTACTCAGCTCCTGCGTTCCTCGGTTCTCACTCACGGTCCCTAACGGCTGAACCTCTCATGGGGCGCAGCGAGGGCTGATGAGCAGCCTGAGTATCCTCACTGTCGACCAGGAGCAGAGGGAAGAGCTCCCCTGGGACTACTGCCCTGATTTTGGGTCGTGCTGCAATGTGGGTCTGCGGTCAGCCTGCGTCAGTGGCACGCACTGAGTTGATGCTCTTTAGATGCTCATTGGCTGATTTCCTATTATACGTTATTAGTCTAGGTTTGTGTTACTGCTTGGTAGTATGGACCCATAGCTCCGCTCCCCCGCATCTCAAATTTGAACACCCTTGCAGGTAGTGACAGTTTCCCACCCAAATATAGCAGCTCCGCTTCGAGTAACATTTTCTCTCTTCTGGGGAGACAGGGTTGAGGCTAGCTTTCTTCACTCATTTATGCAGCCCAAACCACGTAGAGCAGTAATTATTAATTTTCAGACATGTCTGTTTGGTTTGGAGAATGGCTTCCCAAGGAAAAAGCATGCATTTTTTGGGTTATAACCTTTCTCTCTGAACACAGTAAAACGACATGGTTATTCCAACTACTTTGAGACCAGTGTTGCCAAGAACATAACTTCTGAAGGACTCAGCCACCTGCAGCTGGTGACAGAGCAGAAGAAAACCAGAACTCAGATCCTTCCAATTACAGGTTGACAGACTGCCAGCAACTTCTTACTGGTCCTTGGCAATACTACAGATAGAAGACAGATAATGGCAAATCTTCCTAATATTCTCCCTTAGCATCCACATTAACACCCAGACAGACCTTCTGCTCATCTACAATAATATCTGTCTGGAAAGGGGCAGGTACCTTGGAAGTGATGTTATAAAAAAAAGTCCACATGTGAAATAATTCTGACAGTATTAACGTCTGGAATGTAGGTTTTATAAGTGCAGCCAATGTTGTACAAAATCTGCCATTTCTGTAGTATTTGTAAAGAAAGCAAAGTTACAAAACTGAACGTGCATTTTTTAGAAGATGTCTCCAACTCCACCTCATTTAAATTCAGTAGCACTGGCAGGTGCAATGAAGGATGAAGTGTTATGATGTGGAAGTTGGTTTTCAAAACATTTGAGGGAACAAATAATAATAAGAATGGTAAAGTAACCAACAAAACTGCTATGAAGAGCTGTGGAGGGCCAGAGCAGAATCTGGGAGGACAGTCATGGGTGAAAACCAAAATCATCTCTCTGCTGCTGAACCAGGAATGATTCTGGACTTCTAATGCTGCTTTTGAGAGACAAATTTACACTTCATAGACTCCGCTGTTCAAAGGACACTTAGAAGTTTTCTACTTACCCCTCTGCTGTTGCATTTTTTCTCCCTACAATCAGTGTTGAGAAAAGCTGCGTTGACACATGTCCTGTTCATACATATCTGCAGAAAGAGGCAGAATTATATTAGTGAAATGATAAAACGACAGATACTAGGAAAGGCCACTGACTGGTGAATAGGGATAAAAGTGGTGAGAAACAGCAGGCCAAGTCTTTTCAGTCATGAAAAGTTTCATTTCATTTTCTTTCTCCAAACAAGCACTAGGGGAGCATAAAATGAAGAACTCAAGTTCCGGGTTCAAGGCAAACCAAAGAGGAGACTGAACAAACCCTTGAGGGTTACAAAATGCACAAACCCCACTTCTGCCTCAGGAACTGAGTACTTAAGAGTTGAAAATAATTGAAGGTAGTGCCACTATTAGTAGCAAGTACTGTATGTGCCTGCTCCGCTCATACCCTTCCCTAGGTACCTGCCTACAACTGGTAGAGGATTCTGGGCTGGATGGACTCTTGGACTGACCATGCACAACCATCCTGATCTCTGTACATAAATGCACACTATTTCCCCAGCATGCTCTCCAGCTCCTGGCACTTCATGGCTCAGGAACTCTGGTCTTGTCCTGTCCAGTCCACGACATGAACAAGACCTTGGAACTCCAGAAGATGTTTTGTTTGTGCAGTGAATAACTTGGAGCATTTTCCTAGCTCTAGGAGACACAAACACATCTCCTCTGTGCAGAAGGAGAATGAAGAAGATATATTTTCAACTTTTTGCCTTGCAAATTAGTTATTTTTGGAATGAATGTTTGCATTTGGTGATGTGAAACCCATGTCTCCTGAAAGGAGAACTCTACCAAAGCCAACACTGAGCAGCTCCTTCCCTTTTGGTGGAACCCAGCACCCCTGTTTTTCTTAGAAATATTTTCCCTGCCATGTAATAGCAGGAAACTCATCCTTTAGTGTGTCATCAGCTTGGCAGGAGTTTGATCTTCTGTGTGGGTCAAAGGAAAGAAGTGAGTCTTTTTCTTGGAAAAACACTTCAAATTCTTTTGTATGTACAACAAATAAACTTTGACTTTGATTAGTAGCTTCAAAAGAAGAGTACAATCTATTTCTTTTCCCTTCTAATAGAAAAAAATACCAGCTATTGTGTTAGCCACTCAGTCTGAGGTACCCCTCCCCAAACCAATGCAATATGTTGCTATTTTTCAGCTGCTAAAGGAGGCTTTAACAGAAGGCACTATGGGGTTTATGTCAGAGATCAAGAACATCTCCTTTAGGAACAAAATCCTTCTGTTTAACCTCTGTCCCGTACTATTCATATCTCCTGCTAGCTCTCTAAGAGCACCTTGTTTCTACCGCACGATGTGCCGTCTTTCACGGATCCCTCATCAGGAGTGTCTGGAGCCAGGTGAAACTCGAGTCCCCAGCAGAGCTGATCGTTCACGGTCGTCTGAACCACGGTCTCGCCGTCTTGCCTGACCGGTACTCTTTTAATGTTAGCGCACTGCACTCTTCCACACAGGACGTTCCTGGGACAGACAAACAGCCTGCTGCAAGGTCTACGGAGGCATCTGGAGATGTGGTGATCCGTGGTGCTGGGACACACCCCGGTGCAAATTTGACCCGTTCCAGCTCAGATACTGGGAACAACCCTGGGCATGGTCAGAGGTTCCCACTGTCCAGGATCAATCCTTTTAGGCAGTTTGCATCCAACCACCCCTTTTCTAAGGTTAAGACGTTTAACTAGTATTGACATGGACTCTTTTTATGCCTGTTGGTATCAGTGCTTTGGGCACACAGGCACAGCCGTTTGGTGTATCTCTCCAGAAGCTGCAGAGCTACTTCCATTTGACTATTTGACTCTCACTTTTCATGTGTTTTGCCCATTTTATATACCGTATGAGAAATACTGCTGTTTATGCCAGGAAGAATTGAGTGTAGTTATTCAGAAACTCTCTCTGTGCCCAGAGATGGCAACAGTGAAGCTCAGATGCTGCCTGTGTAGTGCTCAGTAGGAAAATAGGAAATAAACTCAAGTTTTGAGTTTATTTGCAACCTAGTATCTCCTCTAAGGACAGCAATGTCCCCCTCCTTGGTAAACTGCCAAAGTGCAAGCATGAAGGTTAGGTACTAGCAACTGCATATTTTTGAGTGAATGTTAATATGCGTAGGGATGGTCCCGGTAAACAATCTCCTTCCTTTTGAATGATTGTCTGTGTCCATACTCAGATGTGGGTCATTCTCAGCAGGTCCTGCTCTCAGAACAGGACCACAGAGGAGGGCTCGGAGGGCGATGAGTTCAAAGGTTAAGGGACAGCACTCTCCAGCAATGTCTCATCTGGGCATGTTTTTCAAGATGTACTGACTGGTGACTGCTGCGCATGACAGCAACATGAAAAGGATTCATGCTAAAGGAGAAAAATGGTTAGAGAACCCGTTATCAAACTGAACAGGAAAACTCAGCCCTTGCCTGGTAATGGAATGACCCCTTACTGTGGGAAAGCTGGAAAGTATCATGCACTGAACTTCCATTCATGCTGGGAGATAAGATTTAAGGCTGTTCTGGACAAGCAAAGAAGAAAAATCTGTAAGTTCCTGTAAAAAGAAGACTGTCCTCAACTTTCTGGGTTGAAAGTGCAAGAAGAACCCAACCCGAAGAAACGCTGCCTCAAATTCCTCCTATTGCCATGTGCTTTTTTCCCGTACTTTGACTGTTGTACAGGTAGGCTCTCAGCAATGCTTGTACATCATGCCTTCACCTATGAAAACCAACCAGAAAAGCCTAGCAGAGCCTCCAGGTCGTACAAAAAAGCCGCACTCCTTTTCCCGACACTGTTTTTGCTTTTGCTTCTCTCGTGCTTAATCCCAACAAAAAAAATTCAAGTTGAAAACCCCTTGGAAGCAGTGCTCTGTTTGTATGCCTTGTATAACAACGCACAAGAGTAGCGTCCCAGTCCTGCCTGGCTACTGGCAGGACTGGGACACCCGTAACCAGCACTTACTCTTCCAGGCATTTGGTGTAGTATGTCCCGTTCCAGCCACAGTTCCCACACCGGTCGCCTCGAACATTCACTTCCCTAAAGCAGCTCAGCGGGGCACGGTGGGCGGCTGCAGAGCAAGAGAGCAAAAGGAGACGTTCACGGAGAGGCAGGGACTATCTGCACCCCCATAATCCCTCCAGGTGATCTTTGTGTTTTTTTCTGAAATGAAGTTCCAGTCAACCACGGCTTGCATTTGACCTGCCATGTTTTATAGGCTTGCCCCCCCCCCCCCTTTTTGGTGCTGGTCCTCTTTTGGACCAAGGTAATCAGTGTGAGACTAAAGTGGCTAAATGAACAGATTTGCCACCAAGAGATCAACCAATGATCAGAATGGACCATTGTCATTTATCCAGAACAACATGGAGCATAAAATTGGATTAAAAGCCTAAAATCTTTCCCAAACCTATTTTTTTTCTTTAATTCTAACTTGCTGGGTGACACAGATTAATGTATCTTACATTTATCATGAAACCAGAATCACCACCATTATATTCAGTATTAGCAACACTAATTCCTGTTGGATGTCAGAAACAGCTCAGAGATCTGGATTTCAGTAAAGCAAAACCATTTCTAACCCAGGGGACTCCCATTTTTTTCAGAACATTTTTATATTCACAAAGTGTTGTCTAAGAGTAACAGACCACTGAGGGAAAAGAGGGAGAGCCTGTGGTCAATGCAGGACTCCCATCAGGCATTTTTTACAAGTTTTCAAGCATCCAAAAATGTTCTCAAAGTAAAACCAACTGCCAGACTTCCCAGCTGTCCTGCAGAGGTGGCTGAGATCACTGTTGGCCACGTTAGCACCATGTAAATACATGCGTGACAATTCCTTTGGTGCATCACGTCGAAACGATGACAAAAATATTCTGCCTGATCAATATCCTTGCCTTTCCCAGCAATGTCTTTCATGAGAAATGCTACTGTCTTCATTTGCAGGGGTTCCCAGAGACTCCAAACTTCTCATAAATGCGGTAGATCACAGAGGAACTGTGCTTATACTTGCAGAAGACTTTCATATTTTCATAAAGAAACCTACGTCTCAGATCATGATGGGCATCACTGCTGTCACTAACAAGGGAGTGCAGAACAGATCTGTTCTGCTGCAGCTTCAGGACACATGCACTGGGGAAGTTTGGTTACTTCCTACAGAACTGAAATAATCTGAAAGAGGATGTGGGCGGGTATTCAAAAAAATCACATGCATGCTTCAAGTTTGAAGTGGGAGAAATTTAGATGCGTGAATTATAGGTTGAGGTTGCTTTCAAAGGCAAAAAAGTGATCTCAACGACTGTCTCCAGCACGTCTTTGTTTCTGGGACCCTCTACTGGCAAATGGGTGAGGGTGGCCACGTCTGCTGTTCCCATTGCACAACGGGCATGGGATGTTCCTAGACAGCACTGCAACAACCACTGCCAGAGAAAACCTCTTTTCTGTTACCCTCACTACTGTAAATATATAGAATCATAGAATCATTTAGGTTGGAAAAGACCCTTAAGATCATCAAGTCCCATACTATGTTTTATATATATATGTGTAGTTATATAGCTGTTGTTATAAAATCATGGGGTATTTAAGAAGTATTCTTTAGTATTTTTTATGCAAGTACTTATACTCTTAAGTAACTGGCCCATCTACTGAAGCCTGCCTGCCTTATAAAGTGTAAACAGCGAATCTTCAGTGACTGTGGAAAAACCAGACTTTTTTAAAGCAGAGGGCAGGGAAGGGGGAGGAGACATGAGACAAAATATTATCTGAAGGCGAGGGCTAATTCCATATGAGATGATCTGGCTGTTCCTTGGATGAGGTATCTTGCCTCTGCCAAATAAAGCTTTGCATTGTGCTTCATGGCTGTGGCAGTGTCCATCGTAGCAGCGGTCGTTGTCACCACATAGGGTTCCATCTTGCTTAAATACATCCATGGGGCAGCTCCCTGAAGAGCCATTGCAGTACTCGGGGAGATCACATATGCTCCTATCTTCTCTGCAGATTTTTCCTGCTGGCTGAAACTGTAAAGCAAAGCCCACAAAATGAGTTTTGAATGGATTTTTTTTCCTGGAGTGGCTGGCCCAAATTACTGAAACCCATGTGTCAAAATCTTAGGGAATGACCCAAAAGTGTAAGGTGAAGAACAGCAACTTGAATTTGCAAAAAGTCAGACAGAATAAGGACTGGAGGAAGGTATAAGGGATTAAAGTCCTCGCTGTCCTATGGAAATTGAGACATTGCAAATAGTGATCGCTGATACTCCAGCAGAGAAACTCGTGGTTTTATTTGTGCATTTCAGGTTGAATCTGAAATGCCTCTACAAATAGCGTTGCTGGATTTTCCCTAAAGCTCAAAATCAGCAGGAATGTAAATGAGGTTTTAAAATCTCTTTCCTTTCAGCCAGACTCATGATCGTTGGATGTTTGGTCTGGGACACCGATGCTTGTGTTGGGTTAGTCGGTCCTGTCCTGACACCCTCGCTTTGCTGCTCCTGCTGATGGTTTTTGTCTGACATAAGTTCAGTGTATCTAAACTATTTGTTTTCTACCTAAGCATGAGCAGTTTCCAATCAAGTTTATGGATATTTTCAGACCAAATGTACTGAGAAATACAGGAAATAAACATTATAGCACCTAACCAACAGGTCTGAAGAACAATTAAATCATTAGTTTGCCCTAGATTACAAAGCCAATAACAGTTGTTGCTGTTGTGACTTACCTGACATTTGTGACAGCATTCACCTCTGTAACAAGAAGCCCCTGGTGTGAGCAAGCAGCTGGAGGAGAAGCAGCATCCTTCTTGGAGGCACGCCTGGAAGTAAATAATGTTGCACCATCTCAGTGTTAAGAGGTTTTTTATTTGGATCAGCTTCTCTAGCTTAAGAGACGCAGAATTAAAGGAAATAAAGGGAAAGGAAATCTGCTGTTTTCTGCTGCTCCTCAAACTCTGGACACTCTGGAGTTCTGTGTCGAGGGGAGCTATGCCTTGTGTAGACACTTTTAAAACAATTCACATTTTTCTTTAAACACTAGTGCTTCCATCTCATCTCCTCTGTTAATCAGCCAACATATCTGCTTCACAGGGGTGCTCTAAGAATAGGCCCATTAATGTTTCCAAAGTACCTGGAAACCCTTCTGAGCACAACGGGAGATATTAGTCTCCCTTTCTATCCTTTTTTTTCCTTCTTTTGTACTTTTCTTCCTTCCTTCTCTTTTTCAGGTCTTTCAGCAATGATCCACCATTTCCTTAAAAGTTGAAATTCCCGATCCCAAACCATTCAAGGTGCTAGAGCTGATGGACTCTCAACTTTGGCACATAAACACAATTAATTACCCAATTTTTAAGAATACCTGGGATGTAAGGGTATCTGCTTTGGAAGGAGAGCTGGTTAATTTTTTTTAGCATAAAAACAAGGAAAGGAAAGGAGACAGGAACAGGAATGAATTGATCACACAATGCTGATGAAGAGGAGATAATAGGACCATTAGCAAAGACCAGAGCTCTTGGGTCGCTGATGGAAAACGAGATTTTCTTGGTTCTCCTGAAGAGGACCCAAACTTATAATGTGGTATTTGAGAGGGAATGTAGGATTGCATAAAACTTATTGTGGGATGTTTTAGGGCAAACGTGGGGATGTGCAAAGCTTTGTTTGGGATGGTGAGGGGAAGGACCAAAGGCAGGGAGAGATTAAGGTGGATTGGAGAGCAACAAGTGGGGGAAAATTGAAAAGAGGGGGGATAAAAGAGGGTGATAAAAAGGGTCTCCTGGTCAGGGCACTTGTATGGCTGAACCCCATGCCTGACTGAGGAGAAGAGGTCTGGGACGAGTGGTTGGAGAGAGCAAGGTTCTGGGGGCTGTAGGTGGTTTTTCCTAGCATAATTTCTTAAAGCAGGTGAACCCTCTTTACCAGCAAGGTGCATGATGTTCAACCCAAGCCTGGGTATAATACACATGCAAATTGCTCTGTGTGGGAGATGTCCGTGCAACGACCGAGTTTTGACAAAGCTACAGAAGCTTTGTACAAATAATGATTACACAAAACGCAAACGAGAGTTTCCACTGGAAAACTCAAACTTTCCGACGTGTCACAACTGCATGGATCCTGGCATGAGAGCTGCAAAGATACCAACATGCAAGTGCTTCAGAAAAGCACTTCTTTCATGGACTTCAGGGTAAATATAAGAAAGAACAGAAGTAGAGAAACTCTCATTTTACAGCCAAGAAGATGCAAGTGCTCATAACTCGCTTGTATATAGAGCGGCTTGGAGGCAAAGGCATGTCCCTTCTGAAGAGTCTGAACTTTGTCTGCAGCACTGCTCAGATACTTCTGTTTTCTTCAGACCCCTCATTTTTAGGAACACTAGTACAACCAGAAGGAAAACACCTTTCCATTTAGACAAGGTATGGAGAGGTCTCGTCTCTGTCCTAGCAGCGTGACTCCTTATCAGACACTTGCAGGCAGAGTTCACCCTTAGCTCTGCACAGAGTCTGCCACGAAAGGTCCCTCCATAGTCATGGAAAAAACCCTGAATTTACCTCTAGATATGCTCTGCATATGTTTACACAAATCATGCACATTTTGCCCACAAATAAAGCCATATTTGGGAAAACCCCCACTTCAAGGGAATTCACAGAAGTGGAAGCCGGTAGGCTCGTTTGAATGTGTAACACTTCAAAGACCAGTTCTTCCCATGAGTCAGTGAGCTTTCATAGTTGCAAAACCACCACAGGTTTATGAACACTACTCTAACATGTAGATTACAGTGAAATTTTTAGTTGCTGACCTCGTCACTGCCACAATCACATTCTTCCTCTTTTTCCAAGACACCATTGCCGCAGAGTTCGAGAAGAAATGGTTTTAAAGATGGTATGTTGAGTAGACAAGGTAGATTTTTTGTTATTACTTCATCGTAATATTCTCCCATAGTGCAATTACTGAATGCCAAGCAAGATCTGTAAGAAAAAAAAAAAATATATGACCATACCATATATATAAATGAATTGATGGACTTACTTAAAAAACAAATAGATTAACTGGCAAAGAGGAACATGGACAATTTTAGGGGGGGATAAGTCTTTTTTCTCTCCTTTCTTTTGTGTGTAAATATGGACATGGAAATTACTGTGGCCAAATTGGAAACAACTCAACTGAACATGTTGATTAAACGCCATTTAAGAATTCTGGGAGAACTATTGTCTAAAGTGAGAGGTTTGGAAACAGATAAATTTAGTGAGTACGTTAGGATAATGAGGTTACTATTGGCATGGATGCCAGCGAAGGCTGGAGGATCAAAGAGCCATGAAACACAGTGCTCTGACTCGCTGAGGTTCTCACCCCAGCCCTTGTGTGCTGGGTCCTCAGTCCCCCTGAGGTCACCAAGGAGGTGACTTCCAGGTGGATGGGATGGGAGGGACCATCACAGGGTGAAGCAGGGCTGCTGGTGACCCCACTGAAATGGCTGTTTCAATCCTGTTGTTATTGAAAGAACAGGCAAATCTGCTAGGAGACTTCAGTTTCTCAAATCCTTAATGTCTTCAGGGAGGCTTAGCTGGTCTCTGGTAAAGAGAAGGGTCTAATATGAAGCATGGAGCCTGTGTCTTTCTCATTGCTGCAGTATGTGCGTTGCAGAGAGTGAAACAGAGGTGAGGACTTCTTCACACCAAGAAAAGGATCTTAGGACTTGGAAACAAACCCATCTGCAATGAAGAAGCCTTCACTGCCTGCTGAAGTCCACTGTGCGTTGGGCAGACCTCTAGAGCTAAGAGGAATGAGTCTTTTTTAAAGACATGGTATTATCAGCAGTACGTGGAGCTGACTATTGCAAGGATGTTCCTGCAATATCATATGGTTTCTTTGATGCTAAAACAACAGAAGCTGATGTCTGCCAAATATTCTTCACAGGTTTCAGGAGACATTAATTAGTGGAATTCTTTTTCTTCATGATGGTTCTATATCGAGAGAGCAGGTATGAGGAGTGGCTCCTGCTATGAGGAAGCCAAAACCAAGCAGCGCTTGGAGAAAGCAGATGGAAAATAAATATTCTGTGACCAGTGGATCCAAAGAAGCCAAGTTTTCTGTGGATTTGTGTCTCAGGGAGAACTGGTGTCTCTTGTCTTATCTAAATAACTATTTTCACTTGATAAAGCATCATAGAGTGATTTAGGTTGGAAGGTACCTCTGGAAGTCCCTAGTCCCACCACCTGCACAAAGCAGAGGCAGCTTAGATTCCCATTCCTCTGCCAAGTTGAGCTGGAAGATTAAAAGATGCTGTGGAGGAATGGGCATACAGCCCCCCTACAGAAACACAGCGTTTGCTCAGAGGTGGACAGCTCAAGGCAATGACCCAAATCTCACCCTCAGTGATGTAGGCAAAGCCAAGCTTCACTTACCCTGGGGATGTTCGCATGATGCATCCTCTGCGGGTGCAGTTGCAATTGCAAAATTTGTTGTGAAATTGTTTTGCATCATCATGGCTGAAGCCTAAACTGTGGCCTATCTCGTGGGCAAGCATCATCATGTCGCTGATGGTGTCGTGGCCAGGGAACTGCAGGCAGGAAGAAAAACCACAGGTCCACATTTTCTGAAGTCAGTGTATGTTGTGGAGAAATTCACATCCAGACTTCCAATGATTTGCTCAGTAATTGTGCAATTTGTGCTAGCTAGGGACTTGCACTGGCAAACAACCAATTAGGGAAACCAAAGGACCCCTAAAGAGTTGGTCTGGGGAAGCACTGGAGAATTGTTCCTTCACCATCTCATCTTCTTTAAGAAATGGCAAAACCAAGACCAACATCAACTCCTTTAGATGCCCAGTTTAGGTGTTACGGGCTGATCGGTAAAAGCCTGAGCCCAGGAGTTATGTAGCATTAACTCCCAAGGTTCACTGTGAATATGAAAGGTTTATTTTTCCTTTCAGTGCAAACCTGCGAAGTCTCCCCTTACCGACACAACACCCATCGAGTTCGTCTGGCACATTGTCCCCTTCCAGGCAAATCCCCGTTCCTTGTAGTGCTGGCCACTGCAGTGGGAAAGTTTGAACATTAAAAAAATGCAGAATCACTTTGTGTCAATAATGGGATGCATCGCCTGAATTACAGCTGGAAAATAATGGTTTTGGGTAATGAGAGGCTCCTTTCTTGAAGAAAAGCCCAGCGTCACCCATTTCTCCTATGGGAGCCTGGTATGCAGCCGGGCTGGTACCCACAGATCAGGTGTGCAAGCACCAGCGATGCATCATGTAAGGAGGCAGGGCCACGGTTTATAAACTCATTGGCATCCTCCCTACTTTAAAGGGAAGAGTGGCCTATAGGCTATTTCAGTAAAGAATAATTATTCAAAATTATTTTAAAAAGATTTGGCAATATATGTTGAAGGTTTCTTTTCCCCAAAATAAAGGAAAAAGGAACAGACAAAACAGAAACAAGGTGCTAGGTCTTAAAGAGCAAATGAGTGAAATAAGTGATTAAGCATCTTGCAGTTTGAGATCTAACTCCTTTGTCCAAGCAAAAAGGTTTAACTGAAATATTGAGCTGTAAACCATATAACAATGAATTATTCTATCTAAAAAATGAGTGTCTTGTATATATAAAAATGAGTAAAACCTGAAAATGAGATTGAAATACTTCAGTTACAGACAACTGTATCAAGATTGGAAATAAGCTGTATGCTCTGTGTGTGTACGTGTGTGGAAGAATAGACAAGAGGACAGTGAAAGGGAGAAGAGAATTCTTGTACCAACTCACATGACAAATATGTGCTGATTAGTACACGAACTGATTAAGCTCCTACATTTTTTTCCACGAGATATCACCAGGACAAAAGACTTATCAGCACATACACGTAAAAATCAGAAGAAGAAAGAGATGAAAATGTTCTTGCTCCCTGCTTATCTCCCCACAGCCGGCACGTGAGCTGAGCCATTAAAACGCAGGACTCTTACAGCAGTAACTGGATATGGTCATAATTAATGCGGCCGACGGCGTCCCTCTGACACCACGCGGCGAAACCCTGCAGCGTCCGCGCCAGGCTGTGGGCCGTCGTCACCTGGTCCCTCGCGGTCCACATCTCCGCCGCGCTGATGACGATCTGCAGCTTCATGCGCTTGTACGCCTGGAAGACGGCGAGGGTTTGCGTCCCCTGCAGCCCACGGGGCGTGCAGAGACCCTGGGCACCGCGCCTGCCTCCGCCTTTTGTTCGTGCAAGAACCGGTTTCTTGCTAAAGCTGAAAAGAAGCTGAGCGTGCCGTTTGTTTTTGTGCGTTGTATTAATTTAATGGAGCTTTCTGTGTAGCTCATTTTTGAGTGCCTTGTGGCTGATGCGCTGGCTCCTTGTTGGTGTATTCACAGAGCAGAAGAGGAAAACTCTTGTGCTGTTTTGGAGGGTTCAGAGCAAGAAGAGGCTCATAAGGGAGATGATCGTAAAGGAGAGAAAGGGAGGTCGCAATGAGCTACCAGAAAGCATTTAGTAGTAATAACGCCTATTCCAAGTCAACCATTTTATAGGGGTGATTTCAAAATTATTTTAAAACGGGCTTCACTCATATCTGAAGCAACTTGGTAATAGCTGAGGTGGGTTTTATAGCACTGAGGAACACATTGGTTCCTGGTAGAGCAGCTGCAGTCAGGCACAGATCATTCATCTCTTTCCCAGGGTAGCGGGTTAGATAGCCAGCTGACGGAGCAGAACGGCAGTTGTAATTACCACGTCATTAAAACTCACCGTGTTCAGGAGGTTGCTTATGGAAATGAACAGATGTAGCATCAGGGTTTCGTTGTAGTTGTTAACTTTAAACTGAAAGGGGAGAAGGGCTACGTTACCATGCTGAACGCCAAGGATTCCCTCCGATAGAACACAACGGCCGTAGCATGGTGATAGTTTCTGATTACCAGCTCTTTGTTTGTGACCAGAGCCAGCTCCAAGTATCTGGTGGGCACAGGCAGGATCTGAAGACCAGGAGCCTCCTGGAAGTGAACAAATGACACTGTGGTTATTGAGGTATGTTCAGGAGCTTGAAAGCTTACACCACATTGTAAAAAACCAAAGTGGTGTTACTCAAACTAATCCAGAATTTCCCTTAAGTACAAGAACACAGAGCAATTATGCATTAGAGAAGGATTAATGAGCGTAACGAGTAATCAGGGCGAGAGCAGAGAGATTCAGAGACAGAACACAGTTGTAGGTCAGGTTTTCTTGGTAGGAGGGGGATTACCTGGCATTGCTCGTGTTAAATCAGCTCACTATGAGCTGCAGACGTTTGCACGTGCTCAGACTGTTTTTTAATCCTTAGATTTGGCACCACAAAAACTGTGTCAAAGGGAGAATTGAGTGGGGTTGACACGAGCTGCCTGCATCAAGCCGATCAATGCTAGAAACCAGGAGGGCAAACAGGTAATTGCAGATAAAAACTGGTCCTGAAGTGAAATTGTTAAAGCCATATGAAAACCATGAAAAGAAATCTTACTTAGTTTTTCTTCATTTTGCCCAGCACACCTGCGTAATACAGCAAATGGGAGCACGCCCGCCGATAGACCGAGGCAGTGAGAGGCACCGTGTGCTGTGCCTGGGATCCATCAGCCTCTGGAAATAAGGTTTTTGGTATTGTGCCCTTTGCATGTTTACCTGTGCATGGGCAGCTCCGTAGGTGGAAGAAAAAATCTGCCCTAGGTGGGATGCATTCAGTCTTGGGCTCATTGACTTCTATGTACATCCAGCATATTAATTGCTGGTAGCAACTGGTTAATGGGTAATCCGGGGGGTTATTCTTCTCCTCGCAGCAGGCATTGCTTATTGGCAGCAATGTCCCATCTCTGATAGAGTGAGTGCACAGCGAGGCCGTGAGGGCACGCAAGATCTGCAGGTTTGCTGAAATGGTGAGGATTAAAAGAAGCTGACCCTACAACAACCTGGCTGGTAGCTTTGGCATTGGCTGAGGTGGGGGTGAGAAAGACACGTTAGCTTTTCTCTTGAGTAGTTCCGAGGAGTTTTGGTGGTAGAAGAGAGGAGGATGAGTCTCTATCTCTCAGAAAGACAACTTTCTAAATGGTTTAGCTGTTGCAGAAGTATGCATGGCTAAAAAAATGCTATTGCTTAAGCAATTTTAAGCATGGGGACTCATCTCTCCTCTCTGGTGAACAAGTACCACTTTATTATTATTCTAAATTACCCTCTTTCCCTGGCAGGTTCTCAGTAAATTCAGTGAAATTGTAGCAATTTATAAAACAATATTTCCACCATAGGAGCTGATAAGTAATTCTTTCATCTAAATGCTTCATATTATTATCAGAAGGCAGCATCTCTGAATGTCACTCTTTATCTCTTTCAGTGAATGCAGTCACACTACACTGGCATAGGCCAGGCTGTCGCTATAAATAATCCACACTCGTAGGTACAAAAATAACACTTTATCTCAGTTCTTTTGAAAGCAGGAACAGCAGTGACAAAAGTCCTCACAAGCTCTAAAAGCTTTTGCAAATCAAAGCAAATAAACTATTTTTCTAACCAAGGTGTTTCTGAAAACAACTGCATCAGTAATATCCAATATCAAATGTCAGAACAAACTAATTTCCTTTGCAAACATGGAAACTCTTTCTGAACAGCAAAGAACCAGCAGATGTGTGCATTTTGGCATACCTAAAGCTTTTTTTGTGTGTGTAATCTGAGCAAACTGGGGCGTAGAGTTTAGACTTTCTTACCATAAGGTGAATACTAACTAAAGACACAGAGGGAGAAATTGTTGATCTTTATTGCCTAGATGTAAAGATGCATTAAATGAAGTCCCGAGGGAGTCAGACCCAGAACAGAAACTGTTCAACATCAATCCCAGCACCCTGCGGTTAACACAGCGTGCTGGCAGATTTGCGGGTAGCTCCATCAGGGAAGCACGATGAACAGTGGTGAGACTTGAAATTATTCTGCTGCTCAGTGAGGGAAAAGAAAGGCCTCCTGAGGTCTCTTCCAACCCGGGTCATCCTATGACCCTACGAGATGGAGCTCAAGACCGTGTCAGAGAGGCTGACAGCACCCACGTCCCAGGAACACATCCCACCCCCCAAGCTGTGTCCTTCCCAGGCTCTTTGCCTAGGAAGACAGTTAGCTCTATCCCAGCTGAAACCAGGACAGCAGCCCTACAAAAGAGGGTCTGGAGGGAAGAGCTCTGGATGCAGACACCTGGTCCACGAGTCTACACTTCCCTTTCTGGAGTCAGAAAGTAAAATACTGGATCGTCGATAGATTATCTATAACAGAAAGTCAGTAACGATTGAAATAATTGCTTCTATAGCTTCTGATCACAGCTTATTTATAAATGTTATCTAACTGTCTTTAAAAATAATTAATCTTTTCAGATTTGTTTATTGAAACCTTCAGCTGCATTTACCTCTGGAGCTGACAGACATGTCAACTCCCCGCTTTATCACCATCTTAAAAAAATTCTTGTTTGCTACTTCCACTTTCATTTCAACCCCCATTTTTTAAACCTGAGTATTTTTTTCAGGGTTTGTGAGATGAACTGGCAAGCGGGAAAGGATCTCAAGAGAGAAGCAAACCCAGGGCAGGATGATCTCCTTACTTCGGTAACAAGGATTTTACGACTCCTGTTGGCAAGTTCTCCGTCTTCAGGCAGATGGTCCTTGTGCTCTTCGGGCACTTGGCACAGCTGACGTGAGCCGCCTTCCAGCGCCCTTCGGTAAATGAGGTGTTGAAACGTTGAGGAGTTCTCCATGGGCTCGATTTCGTACCTCAGGTCTCCAATTTGCAGAACTCCACTGTGAATTTTCCAACAGAGGAGGTGGTAAGAGACGTGAACTAAATGACTTCTTAGATTATTTAGTAAATACAAAAATAAACAAGGTGCAGGGTGCTTATCATAGCATGACTGGAGATGCAGGGCAGCCCTGTGCATCTCGCCAACAGGTAGAAGCTCCAGGAGCCGCCTCTGGGTTTCAGGGCTATTGGGATCAACCCATATTTTATGGGGTTTTTGTTTGAAAGGGGGGATATTGAAAGATTTAACTCTTTCATACCACTGCTCCTGTGGGTAGGGATCCTGTGAGAAGATACAAGGAGCTCACCTAAAAGATCTTTTATGGAAAAGAAGTGTCATGCCCAAGGTTTAGGATACATAAGAAAGCCTTGAGAGAGCAATTGTGCAGCTTTGGGAAAAAGTAAAGAAGCTGCAGATAAATGCCATATATTAAATGAAAGTGAGAAGAAAATAAAAGGTCTGTGCTACAGCTCTTCCAAGGAGCATCTGTCTTTAAGATATGTTTATCCTCGCATAGACACTGCAGCTAAATAGGCTGCATCTGCTAGTAAGTTTGCATCCTAAAAAACCTCACTTAATTCAGAGAGCTTTTGGGGTGCTTCTTTGAGAAAAAAGGTGCAGGTAGGTCTACCAAATCTCAGTGTCATGCCTGGTCTTATAAGAGAGCCTCAATGGGTTTTAGTTTTGCCAGAGATTTGAGTTATTTAGTCCTAAAATATTCTTAATTACTGGTCTGTGTATCACAATAGGAAAACGTCAGACACTGAGCTGGAAGCCCAGAAGACTTTGCTAAGGCAGTTGTGCTAGTGCATTTATCAAGAAGGTCTTTAATGGGAAAAAATTGCTGGTTTCCCACCCTGTGAGTCCCCTGCATCCAGGCTGTGAAGGAAGTTAAGACTCGCTGCGGGGAGTCTGACACCAGTGCAGAGTGTGGGCAGCTGGATGCTATAAATCATGACTGGCTGCCTGGAAGGCTGGATAACTTCCTTCCACCAAAGCCAGTGAAAATAATACGAAATGAAATTAAACATTTTCAAAGTTAGGACAATCTCTGTAAAAAAAAGCAGCTCCTGCTCCCCAGGACTGATATTTCTGGAGAAGATCAAAGGTTTGGGTTCGATAACATTGCAGAGGGATAATGTAAGAGGACTGTTGAGCTGTGCATGATTCATTTAAATATCCTCTTAATCTTCAGAGGAGAGGTTACGCTGGCATTCCCTTCTATTTGTCTAATATTATAAAGTAAAAAAGTTCTACAGGAAGGACTTCAAGAGGGATGTTGGTAATGGTTATTATGGGTGACCACCAGTTTAATACAGCATTCTGAGAAGTCTGATTTGCCGGAGACTGTTATGCCCATACAGGTACGCTTTCCATCTCATGTTCAGAGCTTGCACTATCAGAAATAAATCTATCCCAGACATGGAGTGCACCTGAAGAGGAAAGTTTCTTGAGAAGTGCTTGCTTAATTTACTGTCTTTTAAAGTAAGTCTTTGAACTCTCTTGACATGTCAAACCTGCTACCTGCTTACAGGCTGCCAGAAGAATATAAAGCACATTGTTTGGCCAAAAATTTCATTAAAAACTGTTTTTCTATAAAATATCTGTCTTTAAAATTTATACTGGAGAGGCTGTAAAATCTGTAACGCTAAAAAAAATCTCAGCTCTGTTTGAAGATTTGAATTTTAGTATGAGATGCAGCAGAAAGCATTGCACGTGCAAGTGAGGACAGCTGCCTTAAAAAGGCAGATATATGCCCGTCCCAGTTACTTTGATACTGAACCCCCCATTCTTCCCTGGGAAGAGCCCTACCTGATCCCGAAGCACGTGCTGAGGGAGACAACGGATCCCGGGGAGCCTTCCACAAACCCCGTGTAGTAGCAGTCGTCCTGCGAGGTGCGAATGTGGCTTCAGGCTGCAGGAAAAGCTCCCGTGCCCAGGTCAAAAAATCCCCGCATCAGTAACGGGACACATAAAAACCTCCCCAAATCCAGGGTTTACCACTTTGAAAGGGGTATTTCACATGCAAAACAAAAGTGAAGGCATAGAAGGTAAATAGGGAAAAAACAGAAGCCTGAGAGCTCATCACTGGATAATGATGAATTTTCGGGGGGGTATTTTGTGATTTCTTGATTTTTCTTTTGATGGAGCAAAATTATTTTAAAAACTTGAAAAATTTGAAAGGGAAATCAAGTCTGCTGATCAATCTGAAATTGTTTTTCTAGTTTTTATCAGTCTCTGTACAATTTCCTTCCTTTTTTTAAACAAACACTGTAAAAATAACAGATTTTTTTAGAAACAGAAAGCCTTCCCTTGCTTAGATCCACTGGTATATTCAAATGAGCCTGCGAGGAGGAGGAGGAGGGCCATTTAGTTCTGGCCGTTGATGCATCCTTGGCAGATGCCTAAACTTACTTGAATATATGGAAACTCGGTTATCAGGTCTCCTTCCGGACTGTATGTGAAAACTGGGATGTCCTTGGCTATCAAATTTCTGAAGAGCAAAGCAAAAATCCTCAGTGCGGGTCCATTAATTCCCTGTAATGGCCCTGTGCAAAAAATAAACAGAGGAAGGAAAACTGGGGAAGAGCCTTACTTTGCCCGCGTCAGATGGACGACGTGGTGGTTTCCTTCTGCCGTTATTAAATAGGACGTGTCCCCCTGGAATGGCTGAGGCACTGATTAACTTCAGAAAGTAATCCAACAGTGGAAACACTATTTACAGGCTGATTTTGGCTGGGAAGCTGGAGCCGTCCCCTCACCCCATTCTCCCTTCGGCACCCACCCATGGCCCCTGCAGAGGCCATGGTATTGACCCATGGTCGAAACAGCATTTCCTAAAAAGCAAATGACCTCTGTGAAGGTCCCATCCTTTGCCTCCAGCCGCCTGGGCACTGTAACTTCCGAGTAGATGATTCTCGATGCTTCAGTAAAACCTGTAAGAGATTCTGCATTTAGGGAAAAAAGAGCATTAATCATACCAGGCAATGAAGGGTTTCCCACCCCTGCAGTGGAGAAGGAGGATTTGAAGTGGAAGTTTGAAAAATTTGCTATGTTTAAATTTTGCGAGTCCATCTGTCTTCAATGAGAGGTGTAGAGGAGGTGGTTGAGCAGCTCTTTGCTGTTAATGCTGGCTTCTAATGAAGCTTAGGATACAAGAAACTCCGGAGAACGTTTTTTAAGAAGGAAAAATGAGATGACTTCAGTAATTACAAGAAGCTGAGCCCAGCGTGCATCATCCCCCTGCTCGCCTCCCCAGTCCACGTTCCCCAGCCCATGTCCCTCCGTGCCTGTGCCCCCCCTGCATCC
>JANXJC010000026.1:25969344-26001480 GCA_027564655.1 Leptodon cayanensis | reverse complement strand
GAATACTGGGAACATGACCATTTCCTTGGTTGTACCCTGGTTGCCAAGGAAGGCCTAGAACCAAAACCACTACAGAGTGGTAACACCTAATTTCCAACTCATTAGTGCGTGTCAGTTTGTCTTTCTCCACGTGCATTACCCTGCATTCGTCAGCGCCAACACGCGACTTCTCCATCACCCAGTGATTCAGGATCACAGCATTTCTCTGTGGCTCTCTCCAGTATGTCCATGACTCTCTTGTACTGGGGAGCTCAGCACTGGGCACAGCACTCCAGCCGTGGCCTCTCCAGTGCTGAGCAGAGGGGAAGGGTCCCCTCCTTTGACCTGCTGGCAATGCTTTTGTCTAATGCAGCCCAGGACACCATTCACCTTCTTTGCTGCAAGGGCAGAAGGATGCTATTACTTTGTCTTTCTTGAAGAATTGTAGAAAGATGTGTGGAGCCAAACAGGATCCTTGCAATGACCTCCCCAAGCCCCATCCTTTCTAACAGCAAGAGCTGGAGGATTTGGTTCCTGGTGAGACGCTGCACATCTGCCTCTCCTGCTCCCTTCCCTTGGGGTGTGCGGGGCTCAGCTCAGCCCCAGCGCAAGGAAGAAGCCTCACGAGGGAAAAGCATCTTCCAGGGCGCAGTGTCTCCCCGGCTCCCACCAGGCTGGTGCAGAGGGACCGAGGAGAAGGCTCTCAGCAGCAGGAGCAGGGAGCAGGATCCCTCTTGATCCCTCCTTGCCTGGTCGGGTGAAAGAGGAACCATCTCATCCCAGACAGAGCAACATCCCTGCTCTGAAAGTGCAGGTGACCAGCCTAGGACATGGGAAAGGAGACATCTCAAAGCAGAGGCATGCGGGGAAGACCAAGGGTTTCATGACCACTGGCAGACTCTGAAAGACACCTGGCTCCTGGTGGGCTTTGCAGCTGTGCAGCTTTCCGAGGAAGAAGTGGTGAAGAAAGCCATTAAGCAGGGAAGCTGCACTAAAGCCTGACTTGGGAGTGGATTCCCAGCTTTTCCCTGGGCGCCCTGGGGTTCGGGCCATAAGGATCTTCTTCTTCTGTGTGCAAAAAAACCCTTCCCCCCTGCCCCCCCCGCACCCTCTCGACTATTTTCATACTCTCCCAGCATGATAAATACACAGCCAATGTCATGTAGCTCTCCGGGAGTGAAGGGAAGCAGTCAAAAGCAGAAAAATCTATGCAAAAAGCAGAGGGGAAAAACAGACATCTGTGTCACCAAATGCTGCACTGTTGGTGCAAACGATGAAAAATGGTGTTAAACCACCAAGGAAATGATGAGTTCATTCTCCAGATTCAGGGGCTTCAGCCGTGATGTGTCCCAGTGGAGAAGGGGAATGACTGAGGGTTTGCCTGCAGGGACACCCACTTCTCAACCTGCAGTTTTACTTTTATTCTATAAAAAAAAACCAACTAAACCAACCCAAAATGTGTATCGCTCCACTGGAGATGCTATGACATTTCCAACCCAGATTTCCCTGGCTCTTAAATCTAGAAGCAGCCCTGGAAACCTCACGGCTTTGTATTTCCCTGCTGTGACGCTGCAGCGAGATCCCTTGTGAGCTGACCAGAACTGATCTGCTCTGAGGGCAGACGAAGTGTGCAGCCCAGTCACCCCGGTGACTGCAAACATTTCCAGGTGCAGACCATCCCACATGGAGAAATACAAGAGACAGGATTACTTACCCCTGAATATGTCTCTTTTTTCCCTTGTTGGCTATGGAGGAGCTCAGCTGGAGAGCTTGGCCCTGATGGATGAGAAGGGGGGGAACATCAGCTGGGGGGGACGAGGTGTTGCTTGCGGCGTTCAGGGGTTTCTTTGGAGGCTTTTGAGTGACCCTGGTAAGCATTGTGCTTTTGGGGGGGGGAAGGAGGTGCGTGCGGGTACCCTTGGGTGCCTTCTCTGTGGAGCGCTGTGGCAGGTGAGGCAAGATTTCACTTTATGCCGAGTAAAAGCAAACAAAATGAAACAAAAAACAATGAAAGCTAATGTATTTTGAAGTTCTTGTGTTCGATGGCAAGTGTAAAGGAACCACAGAAAAAGAATATCTGCTTTTACAAGAACTTTATGTAGAAGAATTCTGATTGCAAAATAGATGACATAAACTTTTATATCATTTTAAGCTATTATTATAATGGCACTTGAAACAATCTTGCCTTTGCTTCGCATCCATGTGTACATAATTTGCACGACATGTAAGCTCATGACCCACTTGGGAAGGGCATCTCAGGCATGAAGAAGCAGCAGCAAGTCAAGGGGGAGAGGGCTCTCACAATGGAGGGGGAGACCATCAGACGAATGTGGGCACTGATAAGCTCCTTGGGGTACATATGTTTTTATACGGATGCAAAACTGGACATCTTTTATTTTGGTTTTCTGATTTGCTTTCATTTGGAAATGAGAAAAAAAAAAATCAAATCATGGTTTTCCTGCAAAGTTTCTGTTGAAAAAGGAGAGTGGTCTGAGCTGCTGGGATGTAGAGGGGCTGAAGAAGGAGGGCTGGCATCCCTGAAGGCGAGGTGGAGAGCACTGGAGTAATTTCAGGCAATAATGAGTATTAGGTGAGAAAATTTGCTGCTTGGATGGAGAATAAAGTATTAGGCAGTGTTGTTCTGGCTGACATACAAATTGGGTATGGGAAGGATTTGGGGGTTCATATTCACAAACAGACTGCATCTCCCGGCTCAGAAATACCCAGCTACATCTGGAAAACTGGTGCTCACAGTCTGCAAGTTCTTCTGCTCGATGTAATTCTTATTTATTTTTTGTTTCATATAAAACTGAGATGAAGGTTTGGAGCAGAAAACGCATTATGTGAATACAATGTCTTGTAAAAGGCAGCTGCATGACCCTCTGGATATTAGTATAATGCTATTGCTGCAGATAACAAATAATATTAGCTGGAAATGGTTTCTGGCTGTTAGGCAAAATTATTATATTGTCAAATGTGATGAATGAGGGAAGTGGAGAAGGCTTTAGCATCCTATATTGGTAGTTATTTGCTGTAATGTTATTCTGAATGTTGGTTGCAAGCCTCTCTACCCTGCCTGCTCTAATCTTGCCCTTGAATGCAGATGCTAAGAGCCAGCCAAGGTCTTTGCTTCCCTCTTGAGCAGCCAACAGCATCAGGCTTTACCCGGGTAAAAAAGTCCAGTTCCTCAAAGTAAATGAGCAGCTTACATTGTGCAAAGGGAAAACTCTATTTGAAAACTATGTAAAATCCTTTGGGTGGATTTCCTTCTTTTATAGAGTCATGCTGGCAATAAGGTGCAGCACTAGGGCTCTTCCCTCCGTTGCAGGCTCTGCTCCTTCTCCGGAGGTCCTAGAAAGGTCCTCTGCTCCTCCAGGCTAAGTCCCAGCAATACCGCAATGTGCAAGGAGGGACAGAAGTCCAAGCAATGGCTTTATATTCATAATTTCGTGAGATAAAGGCACTTGTGCTGGAGTGATGCCTCCTGGGTGCAGCTCCTGCAGACAGCTCCTGCGAAGGACACAGAAGGGATATCTCAGCTTGGGGAGGTTTATTCACTTATAATGAAACAAACTTCTAAGAAGTGATAGGTGATGTTCATTTTCTGTTCATTTTGGGGGCTTTTTCACCCCACTTTGCCCATGGCTGTTGGAAGGGGAGGAGCGGTGCTGCTGGAGGGTCTCAGCATCTCACTCCTATGACTGCAGTGGCTGATTTCCCACCACAATTCATGCTTACAAGCCATCACCCAAGACCACCATGGGATTTTCATGGCAGCTGCTAACTTGGGGAAACCCAAATGCATCCTTTCTCCATGGCTTAATTTTTCTTTCCCTGATGACTATCCGAGGCGGGAGCACAGCACTCCCCGTTTCCTCATAGACCACATTCCCTCTTCCTCTGGATTGCAATGAATTTTGAATCTCTTTCCAGTGCCCCATCTCAGGGCTTTTAGGATGAAAAAGACGTGCAAGCTCTGATGGGTTGGGGATACCTCTCTGGGCTAAGCACGTCTACAATGCTGGGCTCTGCATAGCTCCCTGCTTGATGTGCTGGCTGCTGCCTGTCCTCGGGGCACTTGGAAAAATCCATGCAATCAAAATAGTAGCTAAAATTCATATATTTAGGGTTTTTTGTCTCGGGAATGCTTGTCGCTGCAAAATGACTTGTTGAGAAGAGTAAAACAATCCTATATATATCAGGAGGGGAATGCTGGAAGCATTAGGTAGTGATAATCTCTGTTTGATGATAGTGCAGCCAATACAGGCTTATTATATTGAGCTTTTATGATTATCCTTCAAGAAGAATGTGAAAACATAAAGAGGCTTGGGAGAAAAATCATGAGAATGGTTAAAAGTTTGGAAAATGTGTATTACAGTGAGAGCCTCTGGGCACTCATTTCATAAGGAAGAGTTTGATCACCTCGTTTGTGAATTTACGTGGGCAACAGGGATATGGCGTCAGACAAAAAATGAAACAATCTTATGGTGGGAAATGAGTAACATCAAAGTGGAAACAAGGCTTAAGTTTTTAACAGTTAGAGTAATAAAAAAAGAACATTTTACTGGTCATTATGAACATTTCTTTGCTGCTAAACACTTTGTTAGGAGGGGATTTAATCTGAAAACTCCACTCCAGTCAAACTAGAAGTGATGGAGCTTCATGCTGCAAGGAGACGTCAGCTCCCCCAGACCCAAAGGCCACAGTCTGCAAAAGTTGAGACCAAGGGAAAATTAATGATCCGTGGTGCCCACTCTCTAACACAATCTAACCCTGGAAGTCCCCAAAGCTCATTAGAGACCTCCTGGTCCTACGAAAGGTGTTCAGGCACCTGAATTTGGTTTGCTTGTTAGTGCATCTGCAAGATCCCTGGTGGAAACCTCTTTCTTAACATGTGTGCAGGTCTCCTCTCTTGTGAGCAGGGGATCAGTGCCGAGTCTTCACGTGCTAACGAACACAAGGGCATCTTTAGTTCCCTGTCTGGATCCCATGGTACCTCCTCATTTGGAGCAAAAGCCTACACCCGAGCGTGGTGGCCACTTTTAGGCAACCAAGACAACGCCATGCCAATGCCTTCAGTGACTTTTACAAGCTCACAGCTCCTGCTCACACACTGATGATAGAGAAGATGCTCTGAACATTAGGGACTCAATGTAGTGGGAAACACTAAATGTTTAAAAAACATTTTAAAACCAACATCTTCCACCAAAATCAACCACTATGTTTAGATGAACTCTTTCTCAACTCTCTGTCAATGCATTCCCAGCCTATGTGTACATTTTTGGTGGTGGACAGTGCAGGAGAGTGGCCATGTCACGTCCTTGCCCGCCTGGCAGAATCTTCTCCTCTCCAGCCCCCCCTTGGCTGGAGGTCCTCTGCTCAGAGGCAGCCAAGAGCATTGAAGGTTGGTCGCAGGAGGGTAAAGATGTTAGTACATTGGAAACAGAGACCCTTCTAGTGTTACATGGCCTATCAAAGCAATGGGTTGAATCTGGGTTGAATCAACACCTTGAGTTAAAAACATTTGTGAAAGAATGAGTGAGGAGATCGCCCAAGCCTTCCCCCAAATCACTGTCGGAGACCCTAACACCTTTAATGGGCTTTGAAAGGTTCTGTTAAACAGATGCCATAAGAAAGACATGTATTTCAGTATCTTAATCTTAGGAAAAATCAGGCATGTCTCAAAAGGTCAGAGATGCTCATTTGTACCCAACCATCTGCCTGCTCTGGAGAAAAAAAATGAATGAAATAAGCTCTAGACAAACAATCACACTTTCCAACGCTTGATAGCATCTCTACCTTAAATTTGTGGTTCATGGTGTTTTATTGACTGTTGCTTCACATTAGCTTTCATAATGCAGAAACCTGTAAATCAGGCTGTTGGATATAAGAGGTGGTTGATGGCACTGTATTGCACACAGGCACTGGTTCATCCAGATGTACATGCTGCATTTTTAATTTATCTTCAATGTTTCCCACAGTTCTGCAGTCCTGTAAAGTGATTTTGTAGTATCCTCACTGAGGAGTAACAGTCCAGGGTCACCTCTGTCATTTGTAGGGAAAATAACTGCTACTACCCCTGAAACTCTTAAATGGAGGAATTAAAATAATTGCATCCTCAACGGTGCAATGTGGAGGGGAAAGTGTAAAGAAACATGGTACTGCCCTAGTTCAGCTTTATTTAGTGCATTTCCAGCTTTATTTAGTGCATTCACAGCTTTATTTAGTGCATCTATGATTTAGTCACTGAAGGGTAGAAACCAAATTAGAAAATTATAAATATTACAGCAACTCTACTAAAAACTTCACAGAATAGGCTGAAATACATTAACAGAGGGTATACCATAGTTCAGGGGAACAAAACAGAACTCCAAAGGCAATGATGTCTTAATTAACCAGATGACTGAAATAATAAATAGCATGAGGCTTCCGCACTGCTGTAAAATTTATCCAAATACATTGAATTTTTTAGAAAGGGGAAAGATTTTCAGCAAAATAGACTTTTTAACTGCAGATTTTACTTCCTTGTTCCGTAAAGTGTAAATGATAGGGTTTAACAAGGGATTCAAAATAGAGAAGACAACGTTGCCTATGACATGGACATCAACGGGGATGTCCACTCTGTAGGACACGTACGCCACAACAGTGGAGGAGTAGTAAGTGCCCACCACAAGCAGATGGGAAGTACATGTTGAAAAAGCTTTCATGCGTCCTTCTTTGGAGCTGATTTTTAGTACAGAGAGGATGATGCGGATGTATGAGAGGGTGACGAGCAACAGAGGGACCACCGATACTGTCATAGAGATGGAGAACCCCAAGAAGTTCTGGAAATCGGCACTGAAGTCTGAACATGCAGCTTGTACCACTGCCAGGTAGTCACAAAAGCGGTGGTGAACCATGGTTATGTGTCCATAAGCTAGCCGAGAGGTCTGCATGACGACGGGTACAAGTATTAGCAGTGCAGTGATCCAGGCACTCGCTGCCAGCTGGATGTTCACTCTACTTGTCTTCTTGGCCGGGTACTGGAGGGGGTTGCAGATGGCTTTGTAGCGGTCGTAAGCCATGACCACCAGGAGAAGTGCCTCAGTTACTGTGAGCCCGTGAAAACTGTACATCTGCAGAAAACAGCCCTGAAACGAGATGGTTTTAGTGTTGGCCAGGAACATCGCCAGCATTTTGGGGATGGTGGTGGTTGTGAACAGCATGTCTAACACAGAGAGGTTAATCAGGAAAAAGTACATGGGTTTGTGAAACGTATGGTCGACCACAACCACGATGATGATAATGGCATTACCAACCAGGATCAGCAGGTAGAATAGCAAGAACACAATGAAGAGAGGGGTCTGGAAATCCTGGAGAGCTGGAAACCCCACCAAGAAAAAGACTTTCGTGGAAGCATTGCTGCTGCGGCTTTCCATGGTGGAGCTGGTCAAAACACCTGCAAGGATGAAGAGGGAGTAAGGAAACAGGCTGATGTGCAGGGAGACGTTTCTCTAAGGAGCTTGGCAGAGGTTCTGCAAGGAAAACACACTTTGCATGAAATCTCACAGAGCTGAGGACATTGCAAGACACAGCTCGGCCCCTCTTGTCTGTAACCCGCAATTAAGATGGTTTGGAATCTCTGTTGATGATGTGGATTACGTCTATAGATGGCACACTCTTCAGCTTTGGGCACGAAGGGCAAAGATTTGTCTCACCTAGCTTTGGGTGGTCTCCATGCAGAGCCCCGCCATCTGCACTGGTCCTCCTGGATCCCTTTTCTGGTCCGTGGGGAGAAGGGGCATTTTGGGGGAGGCAGCTCCTCTGCCCCATTCTGCACCGAGGAGATGAGCAGTGTTATGGAATGCCCATTTCTCTTCTCTAAGGGAATTAATGGAATTAGCTCAGAAGCAGTCACTCATCCATCTCTCTTTTGCTAGGTTATTACAATCTTTGCTACCCAAAGTCATTCTCATCACCGTTTTTCATGCCCATGTTACTTCTGCTTGGCTGCTTGCAGCTCACTGCATTTCCCACGGTCATTGCAGCACACAGTTGATTGCTGCTGCTGTTGCTGTAATTCAGATGAAAATGTAGGATTTCTTTTGACTTCCAGGTCATTTTCCAGTACATAAAAGCAAAGGAATTTTCATGGTAATTTTTTTGGCTGATGTAGGTCAACATCATGTCTTTTACCATAGTAAGAAATGTTTTAGAAATTCATGAAGTTCAAAGACACCGTGATAAAAAACTAGGAATAAGTATCTGTCAGTGTCTTCAGCTCAGATGGAGGGGGACACAATGTGTGACAGCCCTTACATATCTTTATTTTATATAATGTACTCTGCAATTGCATTATTCATATAAGCTTGTGATACTTTTTGGATTTCTCCAGGAAGGGTAAGAAAGAGTGTGCCATACTTTTCCATTTATATTACATTATGAGCTTTTAAGATTCCTGAGTTACAAAGATTTTCCTTCCTCTCAATAGAAATACTTCCTTTGTTGCTCATAAAGATTTAATGCATATTGGAAAGGACTATTCTGCCCAAACTCTATGGAATATGCTTGTTTGCTACAGAAAAATAAAGCAGCATTTTGGAAACTTCCAGCATCTTCTGTTCAAGCCACGAAACAGCTGCTGCACTTTCATAGGCACAAATTCCTTTGGATTGTATCCATTTTCTTTAACGTCGGGTAAATCAAAACTAAGATAATGTTCAGAAGAAAAAACACCCTTGTTTTCATTAGGTTTATGCTAAAAAAAGAAGGAGAAATGAAGCTTAATTAAGTTTTTATGCCTTTTCTTGGTTTCCTTATCCCAATTTAAGAGAGGGGAAATAAAGCTCTCTTGGAAATGTTTTGTGCTTGGCCACAAGTAGTTGAGAGTAATGGTTGGTCTCATGCAATTTCCTAATATTATTAAATCTCTGGTAATTTTCAGATAGTTTTACCTTTCACCCAGAAAGTCATCTCCATAACCATATAGGAGAGATCCATTTAATATTACAAATAAATAGATATTCTGCCACACTGAGATTTAAATACAATTGATATTTCGTTTACTCTCTAGCTCTCATCCAATCTACCCTTCTCCGTTTCTCTTCCTTGTTATTATTTTTTTCCAAACTGGTAAGCTTCGAATATGTAATTAGTGTAAACAATGCCGTGCTATTAAAAACCCCAAGATAATTTATTGTATTGAATTAAAATTGCCAGCATGTAATGTCCTTAAAATTAGCATTGATTTGAAGTTGTTTTCAGACATAGTAGATCAAATTCTCGTTCTTTGGAGCCTGTTGACATGTATTACAGTCATATTTTTCCATCCTGGACCCCATGAGAAAAAAGTAAATAAAAATGAAACACTTAATTAGTCTGAAAAATATTACTGCATTAACAGGATAGTATCAACAATAACTCACTTGCACTTTGAAGTTATAACAAGGTCTTCCCCTTCTTTAATGTTATCCTTAGTGGGAAGTGCAAAACTCCTGCAATAAATCAGTGGGCAAAGCCACTACTGATATTGAACGTATTTGAACGTGCTGCCCTGCTCCCCACCCAGAGATGCTCCCCAGAGATCCTCCCCGTGATGTTTTCTTACCTTGAGCTGGGAGACCCACATGTTATTTTCCCAATAGAGCATCTCAATAGTTTTGAATCCCCCTGTTGCACGGCGGATGGAGATCATACAACAGATCTGCATAGTCAAGAGGGGCAGAGGAAGAGTTTTCACTACCCAAAGTTTGCTGTGTGGTGGAAGCGGGCTGTTGTGTTGAGGCTGGTGGAGAAACACTGGAGGAAGACCAACCTTTTCTTCCCAGATCTGGAGGAGCTTCCTATAGTTCGGAATTGGCCCTTCCTTTCCAATGCCTGGGTCACACTCCGGGGGCTGCGAAGGTCTCCGTCACCCCCTCTCCACCACCCCAGACGTAGTGCACGGCCAAGGCGGAGGAGCAGCTCTCAGGTAGGGCCAGCAGCAGCTCTCCCAAATGTGGGCACAGCCCAAATGCAAACACAACCGCAGAGGATCCCGACTTGTATCTGCTCTAGCTCCACCTCCTTTCTCCAGGATTTCCAGGTCAAGCCTGCTACACGGCTCAGCTGGTGCAGGAGGAGCGGGCAATCGCAAAGTCAAGGTGCATGGGACTGGGCTGGGCAATAGCTCTGGCTGCTCAGGAGTTCCCTTGGCTGCCGTCCCTGCAGGTTGGCCTCCGGTTCTGAATTCCACCTCAGACAGGAGCCCAGGACTGCTCCATACACCATGCTTAGGTATGTCTAGGTATGTCGGCCAACATACAGCCCCTTTACATGGGCAACCGGGTGACTACTTCAGCCATCCCTAGGCCACCTTTGTGAGCAGCCTATCTCCTCGCCATCTCCATCTCCGAGACCATTGACTCTAAACCTCACAGCTTCTTCTTTTGGAGGCTTTGTCAAGAGGCTTTCCCCAAGGCTGAAGCCAAGGGGAAAAATGACAGCCCTTGAGAGCTATGTGGACTGGGAAATCCAGGCGTGCAACATGAGAAGACGTTGCCGGCTGGCTCTGTAGTCAATGGAGGGAGACCTTCCCTTTGAGGGGCAATTCATAGCTACTAAACGGAACTCCTTCTCCAAACGTCCTCCCAGGCAAATGTCCTCTTGCTCTAGATGCCTACATAAATATCTTCACTGTCCCCTAACCATCTTAAGTGAAAACTGTTGGATGGCAATTAGAAGGGGTTAAATCCTGTCCTGTGTAAATAGGTTCTGATGCACTCAGGCTTCTGTGGTGCAGGATGCGTCCTTGGACACCATACAGAAAAATACAGATTTGATTAGAGTATTAGCAATTCATGAATAATGCACCCACCTGCATCTCAAGAGCATCTAGATACATAACAAAAACTTGAATCAGTCTCATTTCCATTGCTCCAACCCAATTATTCCTCCAAACTGCAGTCATGTCTTTGATAAATGAAAGAGCTGGAGAGCTCTGCTAGGTGGTGGGATCTGGTGGCGCTCCTGGAGTGTGTCCTCAAAGTCATTTTGCCCAGGATGATCCCTGGGAGGAGAAGTCAAGCCAGAATATAGGTGGGGTTTATGTACCAGTTCATTAGGTCCAATGTCCTGGGGCTGAATCCTCAGACTGGGGGGAGATGGGGTCAGCAGAGCATTGCTGAGGACTTGGCAAGAGGTTGAGATCTTTTGGGGAACCTGAGGACAAAGATGGATCCCAGTTCGGTTTGATGTGTGAAGTGTGCAGTGGGATTCATGCCAGATTGGGTGAGATAGTTTTTAAACAGAATCTTTGAAATAAACTTTTACTTTAGTGCATGGTTTGCATGCCTCTTGGAGTGCTCAGTATATTTTAATACCTCACCCTGTGCCATTCTCTAGTCATGTCCTGACCAAAAGCTATCACAGCCAGAAACAGTAATATGGTGGAGCTGTGCAAGTCCCTCCTGAATGGACTTAGTGTCCTTGATTGATAGCCTCCAAGTGCTCACAACACTTCTTGAGGTTTTGGTGTGAGATTCACACCTTCTCCATCATGTTTCCGCCATGGATGTTATCCTCCAGTCCACATCTTGCTCCAGGGACTAACAGGGGGATACCAGCTATGTTTCCAAGCAGACAAACCTACGTAACTATGATTTCCTGAGCTTAGAGTATGGATGAGAAATATCTTCCCTACCTTTAGTCACCTGCACATTTAGTTCTAATATTCTTCTAGGAGAACAGGTAATAAAATGTCTTTTGCATGGCATGAAGAAGGAACTCATTGCTGATTATAAACCATTTGAGCTGTGATCTTGTCTTGTCAGTTATAATTTAATTTTTAATTACAGGTAGCTTCAGATGCACCCACTTTAGATGATCCTGGGATTATCTAGCCTCTGCTCATTCTCAACAAATTGGTGGAAAAATGTGCTACATGACAAGAATCCCTCCTTCAGGGTGGCAATTTTATTAAACTACCAAATTCTGTGAAAAACTCAGGCACTTAGGACTAAGAGCTGCTCCGGCTTAAAATGTCATCACTGGCTTCCCTAGGGACAGGACAGAGATGCTCAAGGTGTCAGCTGGTTCACAGCAGCCTGCTAGACTTGAATATTGTATGGCCTTGAGCACACCAATGTCTGCTGGTATCTGAGATGTCTCCTCTCAGACGTGCAGCTCTGTAGGACCCCGGTGCCATCACCACCGTGGTGCCTGCAGCTCTCCCAGGCGGGATGGCCATGGGCTGGGGGGAGGATGGAGTGGGCAGCACGTACGCTTACACCACCACCAGGTCTGAGGTCCCTGTTCCTGCTCCAGGCCATGGTGGGTGAGATGCTTTTCTGGGGAAACTAGTCTCGTTCAGAAGCAGACGTCTGGAATAGCTGGAGAAATTGCACCATGAAAATGCTACACATGAAGTTGCGGGGACTTGCTCGAGTGTGTCTAGCAGATGTCAGCAAAGGAGGCTGCTAAATGCTGTAAGACAAATGACCAAATCACAGAATTATTGATGTTGGAAGGCACCTCTTGGTATCATCTGCATCATCTACAGCAGGTTGCCCAGGACTGCGTCCAGTTGGGTTTTGAATATCTCCACAGATGGAGACTCCACGACCTCCCTGAGCAACCCGTGCCCGTGTTGCGGTGGGGGACAAATCCCTTCCCTGCACTACGGCTGCACCGAGCAGCAGCCTCCCCATGCCATCCCCCCTTCCCGAGCACATCTGGCCAGGTGTGGGACAGGGCAGCAGAGCTGTCAGGCAGAAGCCAACCAGACCTTCCTGAACGAGACCCTGGTGCCTCTGGAATGCCAAGTCCTTTCACGTGGGTGCTCCCCCTCTTCCTAGCTGGGACCACTTGTTGGGGTGGCAGAATAGCCAAGCCCCATGCTAGTTCAGCTCAGTTCATTACTTACAACCCACGTTTCTTTTTATCTCCTTTTCTTCTCCCTCCTTCCCTTTGCCCTCAGGCTTGTCTGAGCTACCTTCTCCCACTGCCACACTCTGCTCCTCCAGCTCATGAATCGCTTCTCCTCTGCTGTCTGCCATTGTGTGAGTCTCACTACTGCTCCCTATGGTTTCCCCTCCTTGCCTGGAGCCCACCCCCCCCATGTCCCACCCTCACCTTCCCTCAATCTGCAAATCTGAACATTTTTTGCAAATTTTCAAAAATTGCCAATTTGCAAATCAACACTGCTACCGCTTCTACCCTGTCCCCCCTCGCATGATCATCTCTGGTCATCTGGTTTCTGCCATCACTCCTTGGAGCACCTCTTGGTGCAAAAAGACCAAAGGCACGTGTCCCCTTTTCCCTGTGCAGGAGGCAGGAGCTGGCCCTGCTCCATGGACATGAGAGCAAGTAATGTCAACGCTAAGCCGTGACCACGCTACGTGCAAACAGGACAGGTAATGACTCTGCTCGTTTCCATGCATTTTCTGACATACACCTTCTGGAGCAATCTCCCACTTGAATTTCTGATTGCATCCGAGCGGACGTGGTGCCCCTGATGGCAGAGCTCCTGGGTCCTCGTGTTGAAAATACTCCCCGTAAACATTCGGGAGAAGTTGCATTTCCAAACATGTTTGTTTTGAAACACTGATTTTTACGCTTGTGTGGCAACGCCAGTGAAAACAGTGCAAATTGGTCTCTTGGTGGCTCACAGATCTTTGGGGTTTTAGAAATGTTTTTCAGAATAATTAATATCCAGGGATGGCACAATCAGGGCTTGCATGGCCGGTGCTGGAGTGTGCTGAAGCCCAGGGGAGCCGGAGCCTCAGATTGCATGGGTCCCAGTGAGCACGCAGTAGGAGTTTTAAAGGTCTTAAACTCTTGAAACTGTTTTTTCTTTTTTTTTCCAGACCTGACATGTTAAGCAGCTCTGGGTGACTTGGTCTGTGGACAGAGGTTATACTTTGGGCTGCTCTGCAGATATGGGACGTCATCCTGGAGCCACTTTTTGTTCTCCCATAAGTAAACTCATGAACACTGCTGTACCCTACGGATGTCCCAGAGTAGCACAAGTGCTTTTGTTCTCCTAATTATGACTTGCTGGAAAATACTTTCATTTTCACATATATGCCAGATTTAAAGAGAAAAGATCCAGCGAAGAATTAATTTATGTAAAAATTTCTTACATTGTTGCCATCTGAAGTAACTTACTTTCTCTTTCATTATTTCCTTATTTCAAAAAACAATAAAAATAATGTGTCTGCATAAAAATCAATTAGCAGTGTTTGGCCAAGAACATAAGAGCACAGCTGATGCCCAGCCATGTCAGACCATGGCCCAGCTCCCCCGTCCGCTGTCGGCAGCGGAGATGCTGACAGGGACAGCCCCTGCCTGGGCTTCCTCGCATTCACACTGCCCCAGCAGCCAAAAGCGTCACCCCACCCCTTTGCCATCTCTTCATGGACCCGTTGTCCATCAACCTGACCTGCTGGTCCTCTGCATCTCTACGGCCTCATGGGCTGCAGAGCCCCGAGATGCACTGCCTGCTGCATAAAACCAGGACTTTCCTGTTTTAAACCATTCCTCTACTGGTTTTGGTGAGCATCCCCTGGTCCTACTGTTGGGGGTGGTTCAAATGCCAGATCTGCATTCACCTTATCTCCATCCCCTCCACCTTGCTCCCTGCTCGAGCTGGGAGTGGTCCTCTATAGGAGCAAACTAATGCTTTTGGAATAATGAACCCAGCTTGCCCCAGTTTAAAAGATTATTGGCCACACCATTGATTTCGAATTTTTAAGTTCTGGGTAGGAAAATGCTCATTTCTCTTTGTGTGCCTAAACCGCTGAATGTCACTCCTCAGCTACCCAAGTTCACCAAGCGTGCACGATTGATAATTAATAAAATAGCTGAATAAGGGAAGATTAATAAATGGATATGCTATGAACAAGGTGAGCATCACAGCTAGATCTAATCAGTATTTGGCTGCCATAAAAATGCCTTTCCCTACAGCATGTGAATTCTATATAAATCACTCCCATAGCTCAAGTTGCAAAAACAAGAACAGAGAGGGCTATGGGGGGCAGGGTGAGGATGACACCTTCCTTCCTCCCTTGTGCTTGTGGTTTTTCTGTGCATGAGGCATGTGCTATCCTGTTAAAAAGGGGTGAAGGACTCAGTGACCCCCCAAAACACAACTGGTCCTAAGCAGCTTGTACCCTACAGCCTCTGGGATGCTCTGCAGGTGAGCAGTCCCCAATTTATAGGCAGGGCTGGGAGTTTTCTGTGCAGCGGGTTGAGAGGTGGGTGGCGGTGACTTGATTCACTGGGAAACGCATCTGAACAGCCCTGACTTTGCAGATGGGGAAACTGAGGCTGGCAGGAAGCCGGGATGTCCTTGGGATCTGCTCAAGCTGTGGGTGGGTGCAATCCTAGCTCACACAAAACTGTGAGCGGTAGGAACCCAGAACAGCTGTTTGGTTTTTCCTTTTGCCTTGCTAAAAATTGTCAGTTAAATTCATTATTTTTTTATTTCCTCCCTTTGCCCAGAGATGTGCACAGAAATAAAATTCAGCCCCAGCCCCAACCCCAGGACTCTCTGGAGAGCTGCTGGGCTGCAGGGTGAAGGATGCTCGGGGCATCCCGACTCCGGGACTTTGCAAGCTCCCCGCTTGCATGGAGGGAGCGTCCTCCTTCTCTGCTCTAACACTGCCACCCCCCGGCACACCGGCACACAGCTCCCCGGCCTCGGGGGGCCCAGTGTCCCCAGGACCTGCAGAACCCTCCTCTTCTCTGCCAGTGGCAGAAGAGATCATCCATCCGTCCATCCATCCATCCACCCCTCCATCCACCCCCCAACCAACCAACCATCCATCCCTCCCTCCCCTCTGTCGTCCATCTCCGCCCCGAGCTGCGGTGGTAACTCCCAGCTGATGGCTCTGCATGTTTCCACCAGCTTCTCAGCAGGTAAATAGCCCCCCACCTAGTTATTTTGGGGGGATACATGGCCCAAGCGACTGGCACTTGAATGAGTGTCCCTCGTGCCTTACCTCCTTGCAGTGTCCATCAGTCACACCAACCCCCCTGACTATATACAGCATTCAGGTTTTCACCTACGGCTGGATTTACGACCGGTGGACATGCTTTTAATGCTCCCTAGCACAGTGCTACGAGACAAGAAAGGGTTTGGGATTATGGGATTTGGGATTATGTCAGCACAGCCTTGCCTCGCTCAGGGACTTGGACAAATGCGCTGGTGGAGCGAGGCTCACCAGGGTTTGCAACGTCTGCCCCGGACCCACGGCGGAGACCCTAGAAGGATCCCCTCTTCACTATTGTCCCAGCGATCTCTCCCAGTTCCCACCTTCTCTGGGTTTCCTTCTTGGCTTGAAACCAGAGCACCAGACCACGCTCTCACAACACTTTCTATCCATCCCTTGAATTGAAAATCCCTCATTTCAGTAAACTCCAGGGTTTTTGACCTCTTTAGCTGCCTGCAAAGCTTCCTCCACCTGATCTTCATGGCTTTGTAGCAGACCCACTCAACAGTGTTCGTTTTCCTGTCCCACCTCCTACGGGCTTTCAGCTGGTCTAATTCTCAGCGTTGTCTGAACTTCAGAATAGATCTGTACCTCCACGATGGTACAGAAACCATCACGCTCCTCTTTTGCTCCTGTCCGCCCTTCCTGAAAACGTTAGTCCTTTTTCTGTTAATATTCTAGTTATGGAAATTGTTTCGCTGGGTCTCTGATTGGACAGTAGGAGCCATTGGCCCAAGTCCAGGCTTCCTCTTCCTATTCCCCTCCACGCTCCTTGCATTAAGATACACCTGGGATGTTGGGTGGACTGACCCATCATCATCTTCATCCCTCTTTTCTACCCCTGTTAGGACTAACCCTATTTCTATGTGGGTCTAGGTCCTCACCTGGGTCCTGCTCCTTCCCTGCTCTCCCCACCTGCTGTCTCTGCTCCTCATTCAGGATTTATGGATGAAAGCCAGCGAGTCTCTGTGCAGAGAGCTGCTCATCATGCATCCTCCTCGCACCTCCACTGGCCTCCTTCTCCCCAGCAAAGTCTGTGCTGGGGCAGAGTAATTTCAGGATGATTGTTGTTATTACTGGGTTGTCCTGGTGAACACATCGTAAAAAAAAAAAACCAAAACCAAAACCAAAAAAACCCAAACATCTTTAACCTGCAGTATTTACTTTTGGGGGGAAAATCCAGTTTGGAGTCTGTTGGAGACAATCTGCCCTTCCCTGTCCCTGCATCCTTGCAGCATCACCCTCCTGTTTCAGTGATACCCAGCTGGCAGCATCACAGAGAGCAAAATCCCCAAGCCCTTTTCTTCCCCCGAAGGTGTTCATATCTCATTCATTTCTTGGGCTGCATTTCTTGATGGACGGTATCTCTCAGTCCCACAGATTTTTAATTGAAATTCTCCCAGATGGACTTTTGTAATGCCAAATGACTTTTTAAATTACTTTAGCCCAAACTATGTATCTTCTGGCTGGGCCATACAGCCTGGCTTTCTTTCCCAAGGACTTTTCCATTCTAGAAACTGATTACAATTCTTTCTCATCCCTTAAGGATTGACTGGGTCTGGGCTTGATGCGATTATATTTCAATCGATAGGTGATAGTAAACATCTTCAAAAAAAGAGAGAAAGGATACTGATGAAAATGGGAAGAATGCAGTGCTTTATCAGGGCTGTAATAACATTTACTTACGTAGCAATTTATTCAGCCTGCTCTAGTAAAGACGAAATGTATTATAATTTAGATAACTTTGAGGGCTGATAAAAGCACAGTTCTTCTAAGGATTTCTGTGTATAAATTCATGTAAAGTTTCACTTCAATAACAACTGCAAATTACAAATGCTTCCAAGAAGCAGGAACTCGTTCAATTATTAAGCACCCGGTGGTGCCCGCCTTGAACTGCTGCGCAGTCTGGCTCAGTGACTGATTACTTTTCAGTAAGATCCCTCTCAGGAGAAACTCTGCCCCTCCTCACAGCGTTGCTATATCGGCCCTCAGGTCATTAGAAGCAATTAAGACTAATTCTAAGCCTGCCTGGACAGAAAGGCTTTAGGGAATAGCAGGAGATGGCAGGACCTTGCATCTCCCCATTAGATGTGGACCAAGCTGCCCACACTGCACATGGTCAGGGGGCTGTTTTCCATACATTAAGCTTCAATAAATCTGCTGCGATCACAAATGCCATTAATTAGTATCCATCTGCAGCCTCAGCAGAAAGTCTGTGTGGACAATGAAGGTGTTGCAAAGGACCTTCTGCATTTTAAAGCCGTGCTGAGAGGATGGCGGGTGTAAGTGCTCACCCAGCTGACATCCTCGACCAAGGAAAGACCTTGTTTTCCACAGTGCTCCAACTTGTATGATGTAGTTGATAAAAAAAGGAAAGAAAACAGAAAACCAGATGTTTCTTTCAGTGCATCCTTCCTATGTGCATACTCACGGCTTAGCCACTTGCCTTTCTATAATGCCATCAGGATTCCTAATCAACACCCAGCACTCAGATGTAGCAAGGGGTGGAAATCTGGACTGTACTATGAAGGATCATGACTTGCAAGCTTTTTTTTTTTTAGCTGAATTACAAACAGCATGATGGCCTCTGTCCATAAATCGCAGTCTCTCTGACACCACGTCCCCGAGGAGTGAAGTGCATTAATAGACTTGAAACTCTCCAAGAAGTGCATCTTGTGCAATTATGCAGCAACATAAATGCTCTGAGCTCAGGCAGCCTCTGAGTGCAGCGTAAATCCCCGCTGGAAGGTTTTCAAGTCAAAGCACATCCTTCAGGAAACATTATTCCTTCTGTGTTATTCATAAAAACCCATTCTCATATTTTGAAAGATTTTCCCAGACTGAAGGCATCTCACACATTGCAGGCGCTGCTGTCCCAAAATAGTTACACCCAAGGGAGTGGGCTGGCAGTTTCGCAAGAACGGAATGGGGAAAAGTTGTACTTTTTCCCTTTCTTTTGCTTTCCTCCTCCTTACCCAGGGCAGGATTTCTCTCTGACCCTTCGCAGCTGTTGCTGCCGATGTTGAAACCCAGCTCTGTCACAATTTGCTCTCCTGGGTGTCTCTATAGCACTGCCAATTCATAAGAATTGAAAATTCAGTTGAATATATGCCTTGAAATTTCCTTCTTCTGCTGCTATAGAAGAATTTCAGGATGAAGTTCAGCAGCAGAATAATGAGGATACTTCTCATTGCATTTGTACAGCCCACGGGATTCCTTTTTCTTCAGGACAGGAAGGAAAGTCCCGTGGTTGAGGGACAGGAAAGGGAACCATGAGTTCAGCCTCTGTTTTTGTCTTTGGCTTTCCTCTTCTGAACTCAGCCCGCATCGACATCTGTGCTATGGTTGCTGACAGCTCTCAGTGCAACTCCTACATACATTAAAAGGCAAGACAGGCATTCAGAAAGCAGCCCCAAAATATATAGAAGCAAGGCAGCTAGTTACTGCTGTTGGACTCCAGCCACCCAGTTTAGATCCCAGCTCTGCAAACAATTTTTGCAGAATTCAAAACATTTGTGTCTCGGATTTTGGCTGGCCCTCTGTAAGACTTTGGCAGAGCTCAGATGTAACATCCCGGCCTTAATCCAGCTGTTTTTTCCTAATCCCAGACATAGAAAAGAATCAGCCGCAGCCACACAAGTGATGTGTCCCTTTTCCCATGCAGGACACTGAGCTGCTCCTTTGCAAACCCAGCTTAACTCTTGGACCGAGAGCAGAGTTGGAGTAACCAGCAGAGCCCGGGCAGATAAGAGCTCACTAATGTGCCCTCTTCCAGGTTGGAAGCCCCAATTTGTTCATCTACGGACATGTATAATCTCAGACATGTGACGTTTTATAATCTCTTAGCACAAGGTAACTTCTGTTATCATTTGCTGCAAACTGGTTTTAATTGTTCCAAGAAATAGTCCTTCCACCATGTCCTCTGGAGGATTTAACACCTCTGAACTGACTGTAATGAGATTGCTATTAAAGCGCACTTCATGTAGCCCATTCAGGTTTCAGTCACTGGGACTTTCTTAATGCTCGGTTTTCAATAGGAATGATCCTTTTCACTTACACGGGATGCACTCAGGGTCTGCATGTCCAAATATTAGAAGGTCAAAGGCTTGCCGTGACCTAAAAGCTGGAAGAGCTGCAGGAAAGCTCTCGGTCAGAGAGTGGCAGCAGCAGGCAGGAGACGGCTCCGAGCTGGGTGCCACGGGGCTAGGGCACCAGGAGAAACACTTTGCTTCCAAGCTCATGGGCCTTTTTAGAATCGTAGAATGGTTTGGGTTGGAAGGGACCTTTTGCGGTCATCTAGTCCACCCCCCCTGGCATGAGCAGGGACATCTTCAACCAGACCAGGTTGCTCAGAGCCCCGTCCAACCTGACCTTGAACGTTCCCAGGGATGGGGCATCGACAGCCTCTCTGGGCAACCTGGGCCAGGGTTTCACCTGCATCCCTCTCCCATATAATGTGATACCAATGCATATTGCTAATTCATATATAGCTAATTGAAGCCCTGCAGCCCATGGGGATGGCGGCTGTGGTACACCCCTTGCCCAGGAGTATGTGTGATGGCCACGGCCGGGCTGCATGCGCCCACCGACCTGTGACATCCATTAGCTTAGAGCCAAATTCCCTTCAGCTCTAATGCTTTGCAGAAAGCTGTTTGCATCCTACAAGGGAAAAGATGGGCGAGCAGCCTTTGGGGCTGCCGGGGGAACCTGTCTGACCATGGAGATGCAACCAGTGCTGTGCCATCGAGTCGCCAGCTTGGACCAGCGGGACAAGGGCGTTTTGCTGCGAGGAGATATTGCTCCTCTGCCTTTGAGGGTGTCTGGCAGACACCTGGGACCTGGGATGGAGCAGCAGCCTGTGCACTTGCAAAACTCGTGCCGGCTCACAGCAGCTAGAAATGAGGTGCTGAGGAAGAGGAGTCAATAGATGGTGCTCTTCTTTCGTGCAATATCGCAGCGTGATATTGCTGCCGAAAGGGCTGTCCACCTTTCCCTGCTGCTCTCTAAGCATGGGGGATGATGATCCCCTTGTCCGGGCCGTTTTGGGTGTCTGCTTCTTGCTCCTCTGCAGCTGGAGGGTCTCCTCTTCCCACCGGCTTATTCCCTGCTGTTGAGGAGCTCTGACCTCCCACCCTCAAATTAAGCACGTTTTGTGAGTCCTGGGGGGCTGTCTGTGCATGCCGCACAGCCTCTCTGGAAAGAAAGGAATTATGCAGCTGTAAAATATTAATAATACATTTTTTAGATCTAATAATGCCTTCCTGAGATACCGCAGAGCCAACAAGAGCTGATAAAGTTTATTTTCTCTGCAGTGCATTATCTGTCTGATGCAGCCCTGCTGGAGAGGACAGCTCAGGGTCACTTGGGCAAAGAGTATTTTTGAACGCACTGCTTTGGCTGTCTCCTACTTAGCAAAATGTATCTCTGCTGCTAGAGCTAATAAAGCTGTTGTTTAATTATTATTTAATGAGCTTGTGCAGGGAAAGCAGATAATCTTACTTTCGGAAGCACCGAGTCCCTCTGCCCAGCGTGCCCCCTTTCCCATGGCTGGTCGTCCCATCCGTCAGACCCCAGCAAGAAATGCCAGGAGGAAAATGTGGCTGTGCCTTTCTCAGCTGCTGCTGCACCACAACCCTGAGTTGGAAAATATCCCATCTGGAGTTTCCATCTGGGAGCTTGTTGTGGCTCTTGGGATGAAAAGAGAATGGGGAACCCACCAGAGGTCTCTCCATCTCCCCCAGTACCTTATATTCTCCTTGGATGTGACTTTGCATCTGTCCTGGTCCCCAAGCTGCAGCAGCATGAAATCCAAGTGTGAATTTGCCCTGGCAAACCTCGCCTGGGTTTGTGCACCCGTTTGCAGCTGAGACAGCCCCGGACACTGATGTTGAGAGCAGCCGAGGCCGTGTACACCCCGGCATCCTTGGGGAAGGCAGCAGGGGGGGCCGACAGCAGCACCTGGGCAGGGTGCAGTGTTTTGGCCAAGTGGTAGCAGCAGGTGAAGGGAGGGACTCAGTTCCCCAGAGGTTTGAAATCATTTGAAATCCAGGTATTTGAAGAGGTTCAAAACAACCTGTTTGGCTGGTTTTTTGGAAAAAGATGCACACAAACAGCTTTTATGGAGACTATAAAGTGAACTTGCAGAAGAGTGTGCAGGATAAGAGTGCATGATCCACTGAGAGAGCAGCAGCTCATGGAGTCTCATGGCATTTGGTCCTGAAAATGTTACCTCCAGAGACTGTGGGTTATCAAGCAAAGCAGTAAACCACCTTCAGCATTAATTGCCCAGACCCAATACCTCATGCCAGCCTTGCTTTCCCCTCTTCATCCCATCAGAAGCTCAAGGGAGGCAACGATGGCCACAGCAGTCCTGGAGCGCTACCAAACCTGGGCTCCCCTGGACCGAGGGCATGTCTGAGCCTCGGAGGATCCATGACTGAGGTTGCTCTGCTAAGACCTTTCCCTTCTTGACCCTTTTCCAAGCTATCAGGTCCCTGAGCAGCCCCTGGGCGTCCCACCGCCATGGCACAGTGGCAGGCGGAGAGTGAGAGGGGAGGCAGCTGGAGAGGGACCGTCTTCCCAGTCCCACCTAAAAGCTTTATAAATCGGACTCTGCATCTGAGCAAAAGCTTTATAAATAGGACTCTGCATCTGAGCTAGTCCATCTGCAGATGCTTGCAGAGAGGTTCCTGGGTTTTCTAAGCAGGGAAATGTATGGGCATGGTTAGGGATGGTGGGGAGAGCCAGGTTTCCCAGTCAGATGTGGGAATGCTGATTTTTGAAGCTGCAAAAGGCCAGTGGGGACGGAGGTCCAGGGGCTGGACATCCAGGGGCCTGTTTTGAGAGAGGCAGTTGATGCCACTCTCTGGAGAACCTGCAGTATCTCCAGCAATGTTTGGTGATGGGTCCATCCCCTCCTTCTGCAGAGATGATTGAGAAGAGCCTCCTGGAGCGGATCGAGCTTCCAGAGTGGGTAAGGCGAGCATCCTCACCTGGGTGCTTGGATGTATTTCCAAGCCCGCGGGTTAAACACAGCCCCTCCAGCCAGCTCCCGCTGGGGACCGCATCCTCACACTACACCCCCCTGCCTCCACCCGGAGACTGCGGGTGTCTCCCCAGCTGTGATGAGCCAAACCCCGTCTTGCTTTGCCTCGCTGGTGATGCTCAGCGGCGGGTCCTGGCGACTCCGGCGCTGTACGACGACCTCCGCGCCCCTGCTCATGCACCAGAGAGAACTGAGTTTTTCTTTGCCGATACATTTCCAGAACAAGTTGGTAGCTCTGCTTTCACCCCGTGCCTCTGTTCATGGTGTCTGAGCGCAGGCAGCAGCTCATCTCCCTTATTTCTCTGCAGCGCGGAGATGGCCGGGGCCAGGGCCAGCGCCGTCTGTGGCACTGTGGGTGCACCTGCGTCACCGTCCCCGGCCGAGCCAGCAGCAGATGGAGCAAACCCAGCAACCAGGGGTGAGGAGGGGGAACGCGCGGCGAAGGCTGGTGGGGCTGTGAAGGAGCTGTGCCAGCAGCCAGGCAGAGCATCCACCCGGGGCCAAGCAAGGCGAGGAGATCCCCGATGCCCACCCGGAGCCATCCCCCGCACGCGACCCAAACACACAAAGGCACCAGAAGAACCCCAAAGGGAGAAATCCCAGTTTCCCTTTGACAGCTTTAACTGGGGTTGCCTGTTCATTAACTGCTCCGGTTCTTAGCTGGAAATGCCTTAGTGATTAGTGCAAAAGAGCAACGGGAAGAGTTACTGAAAAATAAATAATCCCAGATTACATAAACAAACACTCCCAATCACAAATCCCAGGCTACCACCACAGCTTTGAAAGTTAAAGAAACAAATGCAGATAAAGCAAATGGAGTAAGAAAATGAATGTAAGGAAAAAGTCCCAGAGGGATGTGACCCTTGCACGGCCGGGAGAGGGGATGGGAGGCAGGAGGCAGAGCAAAAGCAAAGACCAGTTTGGACTGGGACTGCATAAGCAGTTTGCAAAGCCCTGTATCAGCAAACCACATCGGCAGCTCTGTCGTTTTTGGGTTGCAACTGCAGGAGAAGGAAAAAAAAAAAATCCTATTGAAAGAGATTGCAAAAGTTTTGGTCAAAATGTACTCAGGCTTTTGAAATCGCAGCCTAAGCCCCACCTCCACACACCCATCCCCACCTCCAGGCTGGGAAGTAAAAGTAGTGAATGGCCCCAGCAGCCGCTGGCAGAGGAAAACTTTTGCTCCGAGCGCAGTGGGATTGGGATCGGGAGAGCCCTGAAATTGTGAGTATGGCAGCGCCTGCCCGCTGCGATGAGATGCTGAGGATGACTTTCGTACCGAGCTCGCTTGGGGTCTGCTTCCGAGCTGCAGGACCGGCTTAGGTTTTGGTAGATGCGAAGTTCCTCACGCTGCTTTTCCCTGCGTTGTTTTACAAGACTCCTTGAACGCATTGGCTCAGGAGCTGGATTTTCCAGCAGCTTGAAAGCTAAAGGGGAAAAAAAAAAGGAGTGATAACAAATGTCCTGCACGCCTGTTCCGTGCCGGCTTTCTGCACATGTATTTTGTTGACTCCTCTCTGCTTGCGGTTATGTATTTGAGCCTTTTTTTCCAATAAGGCAGCTCCACTTATTTCTCCCTTTGCAGGGAGTTTTCCCAACCTCAGAGGCTGCCACAGTTGGTTTCTCTTACAGTTTTGCTTCTTCTTTTATGGCAATGCCTCTTCTCACCCCAGGTCGTGGCAGGCTCTCGGGAGGATGCCAGGCAGGTGTGGACCTGGCCTGTACCTGGGCTGGCACAGAGCTGCACAAAGGCTTTCTCCCGGCGTTAACCCTTTCCTGCTCCCTGCCACCAATTTTCTCAGAGCCAGGAGGTCACATCAGCTTTTTGTAACCAACACTGTGATCCTGCTTTGGATCGCTGTGAAGCTCTGCAGGCTGTGGGTGAAGATGCAAACAGCCCAGTGACCAAGGTGATGGGTTGCATCCCTCCTATTTGTCAGGTGCATTTGCTGCTCAGGAGACGTGTGGGCTTAGCCTCGGGACGAGCCCTGGGTTCAGGGCTGAGCTGCTGCCTCTGCCTGCTCCTGTCAGCATCCTGCTGAGTTTTTCTTAGCTGGAGCGGTCCTGGGCGAAACAGGCTTCTCTGTTTCTCCTGGGTCTTGCAAATGGTGGAGCCGGTGTGTCCCTTAAAGCAGCCAATGCTTAAAGCCTTGGAGGTGGGCATGGCCTCCCGGGAGTCCGCCGTGGGACCAGCCTGTCCTCCCTGAAAACGCTGATTTTTTAGAGTAGAGGTGAGATTAAATGCTGGAAGAAGGCGCTGTGCTTCGCACAGCCCAGCTCATCACGCTTGCTGCTTCTCTCAGGTTTCAGCCGTAGTCTCCCTGCTGGGCATGGGGACAACGGGGCTGGCCGTGCTGGGACAGGGATGGGGGCAGACATCCCACCCTGGGTGGGGGCTGCTGCACCCCTCTGCTTCCAGCCCCTGTGCATCTGGTTAGCCAGGGTCAAGGCTGCCCCATCCTTGGCAGCACATCCCCGTTGTAGGGAGAGGGAGCAGAGGTTTGGCTGGGGACACCTCAGGGCACAGACTCAGGGTTGCTCAAGGATGCTTCGTGTCCACCGACGGAGGCTGTAAAACCAGTTACCGCTCCAGTTACTGAGCAGGTTTCTCTCTGTTTAAGAGGCACGATATGCCCAAGGCTCTCTGCAAGGTGCGTGTACGGATGCACCCTGGGCCTCTTGTATCTGTGGTGCTTTTGAGCAATTACTGTGTCAGAAGGGCACATCCCTCCCTCCCTCCTGTCTCACCTGGGTACGTGTCTGAGGCACCTTTTCACAGCGCGCATGGGTTTGCAGCCGTGCCATGGGCTTTCTGTGGCTGGAGCCCCTGCAGTGCACCAGGAAACGGGTGGGATCTCTGGACCGTGATGCTGTCAGGTCCTGCTGCTTTTTGTCCATCCCGAGCAGGCTCTGAGCTCTTCACTGCTGCACTTAGTGCTCCAGGTCCACAGCAAAAAGGAAAATGCCAGTCAAGGATGTTGGAGTAAATCAAAGAACAAGGGCAAATGAGGCAAAAAAGAGAGACACTTAGGGCCAGTTATGAGCAGCACCAAGGATACCCAGCCGTACAAACAGGCCAAAGCTGAGTTGCTTCAGGAGCTTATCAAAATTCATGTCTATATTTCACCCTACCAGCTGTATATGATAACCTTATATCGCATTCGTCTGAGGCAGTGCAGTGCAGCTCGCCTGCGGTTGCTGGTACAGCTCCAGCGGGCAAAGGAGCATCCTTTATCCAAGCTCCTATCAGGATCTGATTTCTCACCAGTGGTGCAAGCCATATCGATCTGGTCCAAAGGGCCTTTTATCAGTTATTTGCAGCAATTTCATGACTGCATTTTTTTCCACTCCCTGCCCTGCACTGGTCTATGGGGTCTTGTGCTCAGGTGGAAGATGCCAGAAAGGTGAAAAGCGTTAGAAAGGAGCATCGCCTCCCCGCTGTGGCATCCAGCGACTTTGCCATCCACTACAAGTCAGCAGCTGTTGAAAAGCCACTCAGCCTGAGCGAGGGTTTGCCCCCCACTTTGTTTACACAGACACGTACAAACCTGTGCTCTGCTCTGGCCAGTTCCCTCCTAAAGTTTCTGAAGGGCTGTTGGGGGAACCACTGGCATCAAGCTGGCTGAGAGAGGCCTCCTGGCTCCCAACCCTCCTGGTTGTTATTTATTATTTGGTTATTTTGCAATATACTCTAATTTCTCTTTGTTTTCCCTCCTGCTCTTCCAGTTTTCTTGCTTTTGCCAGCCATGCTGCTGGGCATGGGTGGCATTTCCAGGCTCTGAAATGCTTTGTCCTGGCTCACCCAGGCACTCCTAACCCAGCCGTTCAGCCTTGCTGGGCTGCTGGGTTTGCTGCCTGCCCTGCAGCAGCCCAGGGATCTCTGGGGACCTTGGTCTGCTCCAAAATAGATCCCAACCCCTCTTCCTCTGTGGTTCCTGGCTCCCGGTTTGGTCCCAGTGCCTCCCTGGGGGTGCTGGTCTGCACTGCGCTGCTCTCGCTGTAGTTTGGCAGCACATCCCAGGTTTATCCCGAACCTGCTGCACGTGCCCTGGCTTGAGCCATCCCCTGGATTAAACGCTCGGTGTCTCGAGCCATTACCTTGCTAAATGTGGACTTGAGGGATGGCTTGGGAGCCTCATTACTCAGGAACTGTCATTAGCCCACGGGCTTTGAAAATGTTAATTTTCAAAAGAAATGGAGGCAGCAGTGTAAGAAGCTGCAGAACAGTGAGTGATGCGGGGAATTTCTGGCTTGAAACATGATTCAAACGCTGCAAGGCTCTGCAATATCCTCCAGGAGAAATTGGTTGTGGGTGGATGGCTGGAGAAATCCCGGGACAAGTTTGCTGCCAGGGATGCAGGAGAGGGCTCGCTGCTGGCCGGGCACCGGACTGCAGACAGGCAGCTCGGCTGGGGCCAGATGTGGCTCCAGCTGCAGGTCTGGGGACTTCCAGAAAACAATCTCCTTTTTCACTGGGTTTCCTTGATCTGCCTGAGTGTGCCAGCCTGTACCTGCTCTCAGGGTGAGTAGGAGATGCTTCTTCCAAAGGGCATAAAAAAACCTGGCAGCAAAAAGAAAAGAAGCAACATCCCTCCATAATAAAGACAACTTTCTGCAGCCCATTAATATTAAATAATGGAAGAAGCACACTTAGTTGTGACGTGAATTGTTCCCCCTGCTGCCCAAAATATCAGCATTTCTTCCCTTTCCCGTGCCAGCTCCAGCTGCTGACAGCTGCACTAGGCTGGGACTTGCTCCAGCGCTTGCTCCTTGTTCCAAATCGCCCCATAATGTCACCAACTCTCCTCTACCCGCAGTGTTTCCTCCTGGGTGTTTATAACCAGCTCCTCTTTGTCTCTCTTTTGCTGGCTAAGGAAGTTTTTCATTTCTCCTAAGCTCTACTCTCAGTTCCCTGTTCACCGTAGCAGCATTTCTCTGCACTTACCGTTCGATCAATCCCTCTTGCGTGGGGGTGGCCGGCATCGTTTCCAGCTCCTGGTGAAATAAATCTTAGTGGTCTCCCCCCAGAATCTGGGGACACTTTGATTGCTAATCTGTGGATTAATCTGGAGGGAGAAAAGACCTGCCCTTGAATGTCCCGTGGAAATAAATGGGTAGGAAGCAAGTGAATTGGTGTGTAGGTGCTCCTTGTGCAATACTCAGGATCAGGTCCATGGGCCTGGGAAAACCGTGTGTGCAGATGGAAAATCCAGTTGTTTTTGGGGTTTTTTTTTTTTAGAACTTATTGATAATACATAGCAAACAACATCTGGATTGCTCCAGGAAGACTGTGCTCCAGGGAGCTATTAGAGCTTTCACTCAGGCTGTGCGTACAAGGCATGAGGCTTTTGCAGTGTCTTCTGCGTTTCATTTTGCAACAGCTTCCCCTTTGAAAAGTTAGTTTTTCTCATCGGGGTGTGTCTGCATCCTTCAGGCGCTGAAGCCCCCCTGGCTGCTGCCTTTTTCTTGCTTTCATATGTTTCCTCCAGCTGCTCCTTGCAAACGGCACTGCAAAGTCTTGCAGCTGTTTAGAAATACTCGGCAAAAAGCCTGTCTTTTTCTCAGTCTTCACTCCTGTCCAAGTGTCAGTAAAATAAGGATGGAAAAAATTATCAGGAAGATATTTACAGTGTATAAACCCCCAAATTAGAAAAACTGTGGTTTAGGATCACCTTCCTTCAGACTTCTGCTGGCAGATGTTTCTCCATAGACTCAAGCACTGTGTCTACAGCCTACAGAAAGGCAGGTCCCCGCTAGGGAACGGGCTTTTCATACTTCATTCATCATTTTAACTCTTATCCTGGGGCTTTAAACTGCTCGAAGCAGGGAATATTTCCCTGCCAAACACACAGGAGGTGGTGCTAAAATAGAAAATCCCCACCGAGGAGGCAAGACATCACTTTTCTGTAGTACACACTACATCTGTTTGTCCCCCGTGCAAGAGTATGCTCAGCATCTGGCACGGTCCGCAGGAGAGGGATAACTTTTTATTCAGTATACTGCATAAAATCTTACAGACAAGGAGTAAAACTTGCAAAGTCGTCCGATCCCTGTCTGGCAAACATCTTACACATCCTTGAGCTGAACTGCCTTCACCCACAGCACGACTGCCAGCACAAACAACCCCAGAGTTCACGCGGGCAGGAACAAGGGCAGGAGCTACGGCGAGGTTTAATGAGACGTTGCTTTTGCACGAGGTGGGATGCGTCCCGTGAGAGCTGGGGAAGCAGCAGAGGCAAGAGGGCGAGCAGGGGGTCTCCGGGGGTACTGGACCCCATCGGCTCCGTAGCCCTGGGCAGCCTTTGAAAATGAAACCGTGTGAATGATTCATGTCATTATGCAATTCCCAGTCTTGCTGCTTATGTAACTGGCTGAGATTGGGGATCTCAGCCGCAACACCTCCCTTGCCCGTAACCTCTGCCATTCCTTCCCTCTCTGCTCCAAGCCACTTTTGCTTTCAGGTGCTTTCCCCTCTTGCAGGCGAGGCCATCCCAGCTCATGGGGTGGGCGCTGTCTTCTTCCCAAGGATGCAGGACGATGGCAACCGCCCCCCCGAAGGCCATATAGCACAGGGGGACAGTCCCCACGCCGTGCTTACGGCTCTGCTGGCCTTGATCCGCGGAGCTGCGGGAATAGCTGCATGCTCTCTCAGAAACGACCCCCCGAAAGCAACCCATTGCTTTGCAGTGGGGAGACCCCCTCCCTTTAATCCTGCCAGGGCTTCGTCCTTCCCGAGTCAGAGGGGTCAGGGCTGGCAGGGACCTCCGGAGAGCAGCCGGTCCTGTCCCGTGCTGGAACGGGGCTGGTGCCTCTCCCTCATCGCTCATGGTCGTGTTTCATGGGTTTCAACACCAATTTTTCTCTTTCTTCTAATCTTTTAACTTCTCAGTAACAGATTTCCTTTTATTTAACTTCTTGTGAGTTTCGGGGCTGTGTAATCCCTGACACATTTCTCATTACAAAGAGTCATTGAGCTGGGCTGATCTCATTTTCACTTTCCTTTTTGCCAGTTGGTGCAAGATGGAAACAGCTTTTGGGCACATCTACGCATCCCTTTTATTTCTCAATCTTTTTCCAGGGAAGGAATGACATGTATACACTGGGTTTTTCCTTCTGTTGTATTATAAAGCATCTTTGCACCCATATTTTCCAAACCAGCTTCCCATTTCACACAAGCATGCTCATAAATACACACACTGACACTATTCCAGTTTTGCTGCCGGTGAATGTAAATTATCTAGAAATTCAGCAGAAGGAAGACAGATTACAGGATATTTGCTGGCATTTTGTCTCCCCTGCTGGGATTTAATTTGCTGTGTTACATTCGCCGTTATTTACTCAAGCTCTGCTGAGCCCAGCGCGTGCTTTTCCTTGTTCAGCTAACAGGAGCTGCGCTGCTATTAATAAAGGTGTTGTGATAGATTTATGTCCTCGGGAATAGGACGGGACTCTGGTGCCACCAAGCCCGGTCCCCTGCTGTCACAGCCAGGACCATTGTGCAAGTCCTGGAGAAACTGGGAGGTTTTGGGGTACTTCTGCTGCCCTGGTGTCAAAGAAAGGACAGCCTAGGGGCAAGTGGAGTATCTTAATCTGTGCTGCAAAGGTTTACAAGATTATCTGGCCCAGCTCTGGATTTATGGGGGTTATTGCCCAGATTGTAGCCCCCCCACTTTGCCACTTTGCAGGTCACTGTCTCCTGGGAGCAGTGGTGAGATGTCAGGCAAGCAAGGCTGTAATTAATGGTAATATTTTATCATACCCTGATGGTATCAGCTGGTGTGGGACTGACCGGCTGGCACGTCCAAGCTCAGCTCCCTGTACCCACAACACCCAGGGCTTGTCGTGCCAGGCTCTGCCTTCCCGAGGGATACTGTGACCCAGGACAGTAATGTGGAAAAAAACCAGGCCTCTGAGGACAAATCCTTCATCCATAGCTGAAGGAATAATATCAGCTGATAGATCTGCAGCATCAGGCACCTTTGCTCTCTGAACGACCATCCATCCATCATCTTCCCTGAAGTATATGACTAAATCCCATGGGTGCCTGGCAGCTGTTGGTTGGGGTCCTGCTGCATGAGCCACTCCACCGAGCCCCTGCACCGAAAACATTGTCTCCCAGAGGTCACCCTTGGTGAAACCTGGCCACCCATGCACCTCGCTAGACTCCTAAACACTGCTATTGAGCATGGGAAGTCCCTCCGAGTTTTATGGGAGAAGCAATTTTTTTTGAGAGTTTACTTGCAGGCATATAAGGAAGCAATTTTCTGCTTCGTCAGGGAGCAGCGCTGGCTTTAAAGGGCTTTGTGCCAGGGTCAGTGACACCGCTTGCGGTCATGGATCCTGCCACCTCTGCCTGTCACCCTGCATCGGACCCGACACCAGCCTCTCGGTGGCTGTGTCTTCCTAGCAAATGAATTTCATGCTCCTGTGCTCTGGGGGAGAAAAGGTGAAAGGCACTGTTGAGAGCCCCAGCAGAGCAGTATTTGGCATCAGAAACACCTTGCTGGGCTGAGATAACACCTCTCCCCTCTGACGATGTGTGTAAATGGATATAGCTGTGTCGGAGCTGATGGGTACGGCTGTACAGGGGAGAGCAGCGCAGAAATGCCAGGGCTGGCTGGAGCAGCTGCTTTGCTGTGGGGCTGCGCTCCTCGGGGTCGAGGAGGGGGAGGGAGGACGAATAGCAAAGTGTTTGGATGAAGATGCTCAGAGGGGTTTCTCAGCGCCAGGCTGCTCTGCAGGCTAGCGAGATGTGAAGGTGTGACGGGGAGCAGACTCTGGCTGCGTTGTCGCTGCTTGCCATCCACGGGGAAGACCATCCCTGGAGGAGGAGACCCCCGCTGCTAAGGCACCTCGGCTGGGAGGTCTTCAGGGAGAAACGTGCCTTTGCCATCACTCCTTGCCCCACTACTGTGTTTCTCAGAAGTTCCTTCCCATCCACGTACGGGGCAAACTCATCCCTTCGGTCATGGAGAGGCCGTCGGCTCACCAAGCAGACTTCCAGCGGCTGTGTCGTCCTGCTTAACGTCTTGCCAGGAGCAGAGGACTGAAATCAAGACGTGGCATCTACGCCAGCTTTGCAGAAATGACCCATCACCGGTGCCAACAGACCAATGTGCAGAAACCACGTCTCTGGGGTTGGCTGGAGGGGGCTCGGGGAGG
>JANXJC010000026.1:25900887-25969244 GCA_027564655.1 Leptodon cayanensis | reverse complement strand
GGGGCTCGGGGAGGGGGGGGATGCCGCCCTTGGGTCTCAAGGCAGCTCAGAGCAACCTCTGCCCTCTCTCCTGCAGGCAGGGGTTTGCCCGTGGCCACAGCCCGGTTCTTCAGCCGCCCCAGCCCTCTAGACAGCATCCCCCAGCTGGAAAACAGCAGCGGCTGACGCTCATTAAGCACATTGTATAATCAGGGCTATGTTGTGCAAACACAGCCTAATTGCTGTCGGGTAGCTAATTAAGACAAGTGGGATGGCCACTTTGGGCTTGTGTTTCTAAAGGGTGCTGGCCTCCTGCATTCACGGTGGGATCCTTGCTTGCAAAATGCGTTTCTGGGAAGCAGCTTACTCATCTCCTGCCGCTGGGAGAGACACCGAAGCTGCCCCCGCTACGTTACGGCACCCTGAAAACCAGATGCAATGTTTTGCCGCGTGGCTTAAAACGACTGCTGGAGGGGGGGTAACCTTGGTCCGACACCCTCCTGATGCAGTTTTGAGCTGGAGGAGGAGGTTTGGCATGGAGCAGCCGCTCGGCTGCAGGGTTGCTGTGGAAGTCGTTAGAAAGGCCAAGCTCTGGTAGCAGCATCTCAGCTCGTGCTTTATTGCTTAGGACGAAGTTCCTTCGCGGGCACAGCTGGGTACAGAGTGCAGAAGTTGCAGGGAGGAGTAAACAAAGCTCTTTGCAGCACCCTTTCCTCCCCGGCACGGCTGGGGAACGGCAGCCGCTGCGCTAAGTCAGCCCCCGCTGTCGCAACCCACAGCCTTTGCCTGTCCCGGTTTATCCACTGCTCCCCAAACACTTTACAGAGGCAGGTGGTATCTGTTCCCTGGCTTGTTCTCGGGGAAACTGAGGCACGAAGATGGGAAGCAGCTTGCTCTGGAGTCGAGGTTGGCAGGTGGGTGCTGTTGGTCCTGGTCCTGCGGGGCTGGTCTGGGAGCGCGTTTGGGTCAGGCTCTCCGAAATCAAGGGGTGGCACTCCGGGACTGACTATTTCTCACCTTTTCCCATTGTGCCGGCTGGCCCCTGCGTGCTCCACAGGCACCACAGCAAACGTGCTGGGAGGCCTGGAGCAAGGCAGGGATAGCAATTCCCACCGTGCGTCCTCTTCCTGGGCTGCCGGAGGGGGCTTGGGCCATCAGGGAGCTGAGGGCTGCAGACCTGAGCCGGGCACATGCCCCCCCCGCCAATCCCATTGGGTTCTGCTCTTTTTGCTTTCCTCTCTCCTTACTCTGACGCTGGTATATCTTCTGGCATTTGCTATCTCATCCCTCCTTTCTGCTTCCTTCCCCTGCCGTACCCAGCCTGCAGCACTAATCCTGCAGCACCAGTTCTGCCTCCTTCCTGCGGAGGAGCAGATTCAGTGAGACCTCTTGACCTTACCTAGGAGAAATTGCATTAATCGAAAATAATCATTCTTTCCATCTTGAGATGTCCATCTGCTAGGAGAAAAATGTGGCTCTTGGCAAGCAAATGCCATCCCCAGAGGATGCTGCCACAGCTAGGCTCGATCCAGTCAAAGGAAACAAGAACCAGACTGAACTTAGCATGCTGCTATCTTCATGCATTTTTTTTTTTACCAGTTAAGACTTATCTGCCTTTTTATTTGGTCTGCTCATTGTCCTTTGTGCTGGACCAAAGTACTTCTCTGTTTCATTTTATGCTTAAAGGAGCGTTGTGGATGAACGGTGTCTAAATGCTATAGGTTGTTCTCATTTTTAAATGCTGGCAGCCTTTACAACATTTCAGATCTCTGCTGAGTGTTTCCCCTCGGGTCTCCTGGCAGCTCACCCACCCTCCCTCTTTCACAGGCAGTGTGCACCCTCAGATAATACTGAAATGGGAGTAGGAAACCTCGGTGAAGGTGAGATGAAGGTGTGCGTGGTGGGATGGAGTCAGACACGGCTGTGCATCCTTGGCCACCAGCTGCTGACAGACGATGCAGGTTGTGCCTAACGCAAAGGACACCCACCCCTGCAGAAAGAGGAACCGAGTCCTTCCATGGCGGTGTGGGAAATTTGGGGTCATTATGGTGCACAGCAAAGGGTGAGGAGCTTTTACACCCTGCTTGGGCAGGAATTAGTGAAAACATTTCTATCAGTGCTTTCTACCATCTTTTTCTACCAGAAAGACTATGAAAGCTGATGAGGGAAGAGGTTGGACTAATTCCAGGTGTAGCAGCTTGCTGGCCACCCTGAAGGGTTAAAGGATGCACGCGTTTAAAGGAGGGCCTGGAAAGGATGGGCAGGGGGTCCAAAATACTCCTACAGACCACAGGATTGTTGTTTGCAGGTCTAATTGAGTCCGTCTTTGGTGAGAAGGGCTAGAAAAGGCATTAATATAGATAACCAGAGAAAGAAGGGCATTAAACCTACAGTGGCTACCAGCTCCATGAACATGCCCATCCCTGGAAATCTGGGCTCAGACTCCTTTTGGCTTCCTCACTTGCTACCCTGGCACCCTTTTTCTTTCCCCTGTGTCGCCCCTGAGCTTTCAAGAGGCTCCAGCAGCAAACTTGGTAGCTGTAAATAATTCATCACAGCGCTGCTCTCAGAGACAGGCAATATTGGATGCCGCAGTCTGGAGACAGGCAGGTGCTTTTGCTCCTGCATTGCTTAACCCTCCAGAGGTTCAGGGGAGCTTTTCATGGATGCTTTAATTTGCCATCAAATTTACTTTATTGATCCCATCCCATTTTGTTGTAGCAGTATCTCATCTCTTGAAATGGGGCTGAGGGCAGCAGTTGCTTTTTGCGGAGGATGCCGTGGAGCTTGTAACTCAGTGGTGTGCAGGTCCCTCTCTTGAATTTATCTCTCCTGTGCACTGCACTCAAGGGTTGTATAAATGCCACAGTTAAGACAGTGTCCTCTTGCTAGAATTTACATCAACCCATACATTTGTTAATTTGTTTGAGGCTGCGGTACTTGCTCCTTTGCCTCTCATCATGGGGGAAATAGAATTACGCAAAATAATAATGTAAAGCCTTTCACCCCATTTGCTGTAGAGCTTGCAGATGCCACTGAGGTGGAAACATCTATTAGAGTGTACTGAACAACAAGCTAAAGCTTAATGGGTTTAACGTGCCTCCAAACAATACAGCTTCCTGAGCAGGAAGTCTGGGGACTAAAATCCCAACAAAGACATCATCCTCCCGCACACCCTTCACTCCACAGACGTAGTCGGTGAGAAGGGAGGAGGGAGAGCAGGTCCAAAGGGAAGGAGGTCAGCGGTGCAGGGAAGGGGACAGTGGCTCCCCATGGGTTTACATTTCTTTGCTTGGTTAAATTTAAGTGGTGGTTGGGAGCCAGAAAGCAAGCGTGGAAGGATTCTTCCAGGGGAGATGTGAAAACACTGTGTGTGAAAATGAGAGGCAGGAAAGGAAGGCTTTCCTCCATCAGACACCCAGCGTAGGGAGGGATGGAGAAGGGCTTGCTAAGCCCCCTCCTGCAGGCAGGAGCTCCTGCCTCTGAGCTTGTAGGGAAGTCCGCAAAACCCACCATCATTTAGGCAGAGCCATGGTTGTCTACAGCCTGCTCTTGGGAAGGCAGTTTGGCCAGGCAGCCTCTCCAGTGTTTGATCTCATGCGCACACTTCTGCACACCATGCCCCGGTGCAACCATCAGCGCTGTGTGATGGGGAGCTGAAACCAGTTACATCCCCTGAGGACGTATGGCAGCAAATGTGACCTCAGCCACAGCTGGTGAGCTTGGCCTCGCCTTGGTGGGATCTTCGTGTCTGGGCAGATCCTTCACGCTTAGCCCAAGACTACTCCAGTACCGTTCAAGAGCTGAGCTGATGCTCAGCTGGGTTTTTCCTCTCACCCCCCTTTCCCATCTTTTCAATGCTGTGGGTACTTTTCTCACTCCATAGCATTGACCTTCAACTACAGTGTCACTGTGTAATGCATATTGCAAACATACCTAGAAAGCTCAGACAGCTTGATGGAGTGCAATATATAATGCAGAGGCTGGATCCTGGTCTCAGCGGTATCTAACCAGACCAGAGGAGCTGCTCTGGCATTTGTGGAGCTGCGCTACCATGGGAAGGAGAATAAGGCTCAAGGATATTTGCACCAGCATGGTGGAGACCAGAGCCTGCCCCAGGTACTGTATGAAGACCCTGGGATGCTCCTTGTGGCTGGGGTTCAGGGTGGGATTAGGGGAGGTTTGGAAATCTGTTTACTAATTGAGATGGTAGATCTAGGCACGTGGTTGATACCAGAACAAAAAGAAGCCAAGGTGTCTTGTGTGATTCAAGGATATGAAGGGGCTGATCGGAGCAATTAGAGTCCCATAGCTTGCGACAGTAAAAATTGCCCACTTTCCTCCTACGGGTATTGAAATGATTATTACAGGATCACAAAAGGGCTGAGGTTGGAAGGGAGGTCTGGATTTCATGGCAACGCTCCTCCTAATGCAGCGCAGCTGGCTTTCCTTGCTGTGAGGGAGCGTTGCTGGCTCGTGTTCAACGCCAGGTCTGTCTCTGCAGAGGCGGTCATCCCCCAGCCTGTGGGTTGTTCCTCCCCAGGAGCAAGACTTTGCATTTCTGGTTGAACTTCATGAGGTTCTCCAGCCCATTGAGGTCCCTCTGGATGGCAGCACAAGCATCGGCTGTCTCAGTTGCTCCTCTCAGTCTTGTCTCTCCTGCCAGCTGACTGCGGGTGCACTCTGCCCCATCACCCCGGTCATCGATAAGGATGTTAAACAGTACTCACCCAGATAACGTTTAAACAATATTGTCCTTGGTTATGTTGAACAGTGTTGGCCCCAGTTGTGCTCTGGTATGGCTGGGATTTGGGAATACCAGGATCCTGGCCCAGTGCTGCTTTGTTGCTTTGAAGTGAAATGGCTGATAATTTTTAATGTCTCAGGTGCCCTGGTGATTAGGGTGTTAGTGTTTTGCATGCTACTTTTTTGCTTTGCAGATGCAAAGTGCTAGAAGAAATGAAAACCAGGAATAATTAATAATTGCTTACAACGACCATGTGCCTGCTGTGTGGGTGTTTGCAAAGCACGACAGGATTTTGCTGTGCTGAGCAAGAGGAACTCAGGCAGAGCAACTTAGCATTGTGCTGAATGATTTATTTTGGCAGGGGGATAAAGCAGACCTGACAGAATGACAAGTACCACTACAAAGAGCAGCTACCCGGATCGGTCCCAGAAAACACTCTGCAGGAACCCATTTCTCAGTATCAAGGTAAATACCTCCTGCTTTCTATAATCCCCCCTTGGATTACTGGCTTGCTAAAGAGGAGTTTAGCTTTCTGCAGAAGGCATTGATAGGAGTTCTGCTTACCAAATGTATTTGGAAAATGCTCCGGGTGCTCCCTACGGCAGAAGTGCCGTTGGATCTGCAGCCGTCTCCAACCAAAAGCAAGTGGTGGAACGGTGATGTTGCAATGCAAGTTTAACTTTCAGCTTCTGCAGTATTTAACTTCTGTCAGTGAAACTCCCAGAGCCCAAAGCAAACCTTCAAGAGAAACAAATCCCAGATCTTAAAGCAGCTATGAGCCTCAGTCTTTGTGGAAATAATTTTTTAATGATATCCATGATAAAAGCATATAGGTAACGGGGCCAGCGGAGTTGGAGGAAAGGGGGAATCGGTGCTCGCTGTTGGAGCTTGGCGCACAGCAGCCTGCAAAGCTTTGGGTATTAGTCCCCATATAGGCAAAGAATGGCATCTGGTTGGCTTAAACCCTGCCCTTGCTTGAATTTATTCACTGAAAATATATGTCCTAAGCAACAGTTCAGGCCACCTGCCCTGCAACGCCGCCTGGCCCTGACGTAAGTTCACCCGGCTCCTCCTTGTTTTGCTGTTGGGTGTCTGGGGTCAGGCAGGGAGGTGGTTCCTCCACCCCTCCACCCAGGAGCTCTGCCAGCTCCAGTGCAGGCAGCCAGACGAGTGGACTTCATTAAGCCCTTTGGAGAAGCCCCAAAAGTTGGTTGTGGAGGGAATGGCAGGAGGCGGTGGTCACGTCTGCACAGCAGTCTGGTGGTCAAGGGGCTGCCCGGGGAAGGCAGAGGACCGGCTCGACTCGCCAACGTAGACGTGAAGCCACCTTTCCTCTGTCCCGGAGCACCCAAACTGCTGATCATCGGGAACCCTGGGTGAAGGTCCCTTTTTCTCCCCTTCCCAAAGCTGGGAAGAGGCGTGAGGCTGGATGCGGAAGAGGTTGAGATCTTCTGGTGGTGGGGCCAGTGCTGCCTGTTTGGGACGAGTACATGGACCTTGAGCTTGCCTGCAGATATGCGTGGCCTCTTGCCTCCTGCCCGTGGCTGTGTCGGTGCCAAGAGTGCTCCTCAGCTCGTTATTTGCACACTCAGTTGTTTGCAGAGGAGGATCCATGATTCTTGGCTATGGAGGTGGCACGGAATCCTTCTCTCTTTGTATAATGCTAATAGCGTTTTTAAAAAAATCCCATGTAATGATGATGATCACACCACTTGTGCAACTGATGGTCTGCTGCGAGGTACTATTGGAGAAGTGTAGCAACACTCAAAAGAAAAAAAGCTGTAAACATTTAAGACAAGCATCTGCAAAGTGGAAATAATAATCAGCATTGACCACAGTGATGTTGGAAAAAGTGAGTGCTCAGCTTGCATCAGAATCAAGTTCATGTTTCCGTCTTCTTTTCTACAAAAAGGGCATTCAGAAGTTTTGTGCTCTCTCCTCACATGTCACAAAGAAGCAAGAAACTAAAACTAAGCCAACTCTTGGTCTAGCTGGATGACAATTGCTACGTTCAATGGAGCATGTTGTTTGGCTTGTTAACATCAACTTTCAAGATGCTGTTGTTTAAACAAACAGAGATGACAGGTATGGAGTGTTTTGCTATGGGAACAGAGCGCTGTGAAGTGGGAGCTTGAGAGGTCTGGGGCAGCCAAAGGTGGTGTGATGTGGGAGCAGATCAAAAACTGCTGGATGAACAAATGCAGAATGAGATGGAAAACGTTTTTTTTCTGTTACTATGCAGCCACAGTTTTGGGGATTTTATTTGCATACATGCAGTATGTACATACATGATTTGACATGAGCTGCTCTTAGCATGTCACTGCAAGTGAGTGTGGGAGATGATGGTTTCATCTGCTTAGGAGAGTTGGTAGCAACCTGGTAAGCTGGGAGGCCAGATTCCTCATTCCCTCTGTTGCCTTTCCATTTAATTTTAACATGGGCCAGAGCCAGTCATATCAACCTTGCTCCTTCAAAGTCTTACGGCAATGCAATGCTGTAAGTGTCCTGCTGGACTCAGTGCATCCTCAGGTCCTCTCCAGCTGAAAGTCTGAGGAGCTCTTTGCAGAACCACGGGCTGCCCCTGAGGTGGCTCCCTCTGTCCTGCAGCGTCTGGTTCATTCTCTTTTGGCTGAATAATTGCACTGTATCAGGAATGATAGCATTATCATCAATTTATTGCGACACTCAGTGTAGTTGGAAGCCAATTACCTGACTCATTAGAGAGTCTCACCAGGCTGCAGAGCAGAAGATGACAGCCAGTGTTAAAGGCTTACGATTGCTCTGTAAATTTTGTGGGGAAGATTTTGGGTTTGGGAGGTTTTTTTACAAATGCTGGTGAATTTAATTACCTTCATCCTTTGTGGCACAGGGGAAATGAGCTCAGAAGAAGTCACTGAGGCAGAGGGTTACCAGAGCTGCAGAGGCTGGAGGCACAGGAGAGGGGAGAGCTCGGTGCCATACAGTCCTGAGATTTCCCCCTCTGTCCTCTTTTCAGTCCATTCAGCTGTTTTTTTTTTTTTTACTTGCTAGCAAGATTATCTTTAAAAATAAAATCGAATTGATTTTCCTTGCAGAGATATTTTAAAGGGGTTCGAAACTTCAAAGATTAAAGCTGCTGAGGTGCAAAGTCAGCTCAGGTCTGTGAGCAGAATCAAGATCTATTTTGCTGAGCAAAGGTGTCTCTGAAGGTAGATGTAGAGGAAACTCTTGGCGGGGAGTTTTGCAGGCCAGACCTGGGCAGGGCAACGGGCAGCTCTGAAACTGCCTGTGTCTGCTCGAGTCTGTTGCTTTCTGAAGGGTCCCTGGAGCCCACCCTGAGAAGGGCAGGAAGGGGGGACTTTTGGTGGAGACCAGTTCTGCTCCTGATGGACACCCTACTGCTGGGTTTCTGCTTGGCAAGCTCAGCAGGGAAACCCTGACTGATCCTTCCAGGTCAGAACAGCATCACAGGAGGCTGCAGGGATGATTGCAGTCACATCAGGTTGGGACCAACCTCAGTAAAGCCATTGCCAGGCGTTATCCTGGCACTGCCAGGTGTTATCCTGGCTGCAGCCCACAGCCAAGGAGAGCAAATCCTCTCTTCCAGTTGTATGTTTCACAGTAAACTGCTGAAGGGCTTGTTTTCACCCCTAAGCCAGAGCTGACCTGACCACACATGTCACCCAACACACAATTATACTCAGCACAGGATGTTTTTCCCCAGATCTCTTTTTCTGGTGTTTGGTTTTTTTTTTCTTTCAAGAAGTTAGGTCACCCTGTCCGGTTTCTAAATGACTTCCTCAGAGAACATAACTCTGAGACCAGGGCATGAATGGTTCTTGCAGAAACACAAAACCATTGCACAACGTGGTTTATGCATTTAAAGTGGCTGAAGGACCAAAAATCACAGGACTGCAATTTTTTTCTTATATATATCTATCTCTCTCCAGAGAGAGAGAGTGTGTCACGAAAACTAATTGCCACGTGTCAAAATGCAACTGAAAGGCATAATTCAAAGCTGTCCTTCTGGGGAACGCTCCCGGGGCTGATGGTCCCTGAGCTTTTAGAGATACCTGGCATGAATTCCTATAGACCATCAAAGCAGATTAAATCAGGTCTGCTGCTACCTCCATTAAAGTCCAACACCTTATCTTGGCTTCAAGGAGCATTAAGCATCCCATGCTGGACACAGGAGTTTGGGAAGAGTGGTCTTGCCAAAGAGCTGCCTCCCTGGAGGGTTTTGCCAAGATGTGGAGAAGTAGTTTGGCATCCTCTGATGGAGAGTGCTACAGAAGGAAAAATGTTTTTGGAAAGACTATGTGTGTGTTACGGCAACAGTTTACCTGCGGATGAAGACGAAGCAGACTGAGAGCCATGACTTGCTGGGCAGTAAAGCATAGTCCATAGTGTGATCCATTGCAGTCAATATAAAGAGGTTTTGGCCAAGAAAACTGGGATGTCCAGAAGACCTGAAAGGCCAGCTGGACATTTGAAGACTGTGGTTGCTAATGTGGCCACTGCTGGGTTGTATGAGGGGCACATCATGCTGTCGACAAGGTTGGTGAAACCCCTCCTGGTAGGGACATGCGTGGGAAGGTGAGTGGCCCCAGGGGAACACCATGGTCCCATGGACACGTGTTTCCCAACCCTGCCAGACCCTGCCTGTTGCCATCCCGCTCCTTGAGGACGTGCCCAACGACCATAATGCCCCAGAGGTGGCTTCCAGGTTCATTTGCAGATACAGCTGTGGATCCAACATCCCTCCTCAAGGGATGGCGTGCAATACACACTTCCTAAAGCTATTGAGGTGCCGGCTGAGGACATTCACCCTCCGTGGGAGCTTCAGCCCTTGATGTTTTCTGCTCTGTGCTTTAGCTCAAGAACAAACCAGAGTTGTCCCTCCCCCAAGCCTTTATTACAAATGGATCTGCGCAGTGGAAGGGATTTGTGCCCAATTACATGCAACTGGTTTTTATTAAACTGGAAGAAGCTGATTCCTCCCAGCCCCTTTTTCTCCTCTCTGTAAGCACAGCCCAGCGCACAGGATGTTATCATGTGCTAAGGCACAAAACCCTTCCTTAAAATAGCAGCAAGAGTCTCCCAAACACATGAAAACAGCGTGATAAGGACTTCTCTGTGACAACTGGGGCAAGACTGTGTGTGCAGCTTTCAGAGGCCTTACATGGAGGATTTGTTGCCAAACTGCATGATCAACACTAGAAACACAATGGAAGCTTTGTAACAAGTTTTTTCCAGACCACCAAGAGAGGAGATGTTGGTGTTTAATCCCCAGTTCTGCAATTTATTGGCTGCTTAGGATGGAGTACATTTTTCTATTCTCTTATATGTGCGGAGTGGGAGCAGCAATACCTCACTGACACAATGCAAGGCTTAGTAGAGCAAAGCCTGCAAAAATATATTGAAAAATATAGAGAAAAGCAGAAAAGCAGTGAGTTCCTCCAAGAGTGTACAGCTGCAGAGAAGCTCCTCGTTCAACGTGTGATAGAGCAGAGACGCGCTCATCCCAGTGCTGGTTGTGGAGGGTTGGGATGTCGTTGCCTGTGGGTGAGGGCACTTCACCAAAGACCTAGCAGGGATGCTGCTCTTCCTTCTGGGGCACTGGGAAGATGTCTCAGGCGCTCTCCATGCCTCACTGGTGGTGGGAAGCGGTGGTGGCACATGTCTGAAGGAGGAAGGTTGGTCTGCATGCTGGCACTGCAAGGGGTGGCTTTTGGCAGGGGTACATCAGTACCAAGCACCCTCTGTCCCTGGTCTAGTGTGATGTTTGGTGTTATCCCAACATAGAGCCTGAGCAGGCTCTTATAATAATTCTTCACAGACATTTACAAAAAAAGCCATTAACCCCCCCCCTCTTCCTTCCTCCTCAGCCTACGCAAGCACTCATTTGGATTCTCTGAGTTGTTTTATTTCTGTTGATGGTGTGAGCATGGCTTGGCCCTTCACGGGAAAGAGGTGCCAGACAGCTGGGCTTGGGGTTGCTTCTGGGAGCACCGAGCTCTGGGGCTGCTCCTGCCTTTCCATGACTGTGACCTGCTGTCAGGGCCTGGGTCTCGGGAAAAGACTGCTGTCTGCAGACCGAGGTTGCCTTCTGATCTTCTCCTGCTGCTGGGGTAGCCCATCAGACCCAGTGCGGGTGGGGAGGTACCCCGGCCTCAGGTCCTTGGGACAAGTAACTAGATGGCACAGAAAGGTGATGCAGAGGATCTGCCTGCCACGTGGCACGGGCTGTCTCCCAGATCTAGCTGAGAAAGGCGCAGGGTGGCATCTGAGTCTGCATGTGGTCAGCCCCGCACCAAATGGGAGGCCCCAGAGGAGCCCTGTGATAGACACACTGCTGGGGCTTGACCGCCCACCACCATCATCACAGTTACAATGGGGCAAACTGGAAATCGCACACTAGTGATTACCGGCTCTCTATTTCTCAGTCATTAAAATATTCCCCAGCCTAAAAATGCCCCGTGGTTAGGGTGGTTGCCCACAATGACTCCCTGAGGAGCAAGAAGGAGCCTTGACCTTGCAGAGCTATAATTGCAAGGCCTCCCACTTTGCTACCTTAGGAAAGGAAATCGCCATCAAGGAGAGATGGGAAGCACAGAAAGTCTGGCTGATCCTCCAAAAAGCTGAGTTTTTCTGTGACATTTTTTCCCAGAACTAGTTGACTTACAATTGCTGCAAAAGGTGGAGAAAGTGCAGGCAATGGTCTTCACATTCCTGTTAGTTTCTTCCTTCTCAACCATTTCCATCTTGATTTTGACTTTCTAAATATTTCCCTGCTTGCTCTGGGGTTCTGACTTATGTCTAAAAACTTTTGTGTAGCAATTAGTGCAGTTACCGTCTGGGTATCCAGGGTTTTATAAATCTCTTGGTCTTTGCTCTTTCAACACACACAGTGCAGAAGTGTTAGATGTCGGCCCCTTTAATGTGTTCGGTTGTTAGCAGTCATTTTTAAAAAAGGCATGCATTGAAGAAAAGAGATTGAAATGTTTAGTTAAAAACTGTTATTGATAGCTTGATCTTAGGAAGCTCTGCTGGGCAGTCTGTGGGGATTTCCTTCCTTTCATTTCATCCTGCTGTTTGCACTGTGGTCAGATGCCTTTGCAGCTCTTTCACGGCCCCCGCTCCCTTGGTGGGACCCGGTGCATACCTGAGGGCTCCTACTGGGCTGTCTTTAACCACCCCACCAGCTCCTGGCGTTACCCAGTTACTCCACCTCCAGTTTCCTTAAGCTGCTGCAATCCCCTCGGGATGTCCTGCCACCAGTGATGTCCTCATACCCTTGCATTGACCCAGGCTTTTGCTCTTCTGTACCTGCAGTACTGCTTTTCTCTTCTAGAAAAGGGAATGATAAGCCTATAAAAATGCACAGCAGATTTCAGTGAAGGAGCTCTCTGCACTCCAAGGCTGGATGTTCATCCCCTGCCCTCCAGGCTGTGGCATGGAGGGCATCCCCCAAACCCGAGCAGATTGGGGGGACACAGGTGGTAGTTGCTCTGTGGGCTGCAGAAAGACCGGGATCCTTCTTCCAGTGTAGAGATTTGGTCTGGATGACTGGAGCTGCAAGCAGCAGCCTGCTGGGAGAAAACCAAAACCCTCTTATGAGGAGCATCGTGGTGTGGCCGCGTTCCTGGGTGCATCGCAAAGGCAGGACTGAGCCTGCCCTGCACCTTCACCCCAGCACAGGCTGGGGGAGCATGGCTAGGCATGTTGACACTGGTCCCCGGATCAGCTCCTCCAGGGATGGAGGCGGCATTCTGCATACCGAGACCCCGAGCAGACCTCAATGTTCCAGCTCATCTGGCTGTACCTCTGAGTTATCACCTACTCCATGACTTGGCCCTAGGCCAGCTACTCCTTTCCCCAAAAACCGGGAAGCTGAGGACGGGGGACTGTTCCCAGTAAGCATTTTGGGTGAAAGTACCCTATTTTGAAGGTTTAGTAGGATGGGTGCAGGCTATTCTCTTCCCACTGGCCTTGGCATCAGGGAATAGCCCCAGCCTGTTTCATTTACAAGTATAGACTCAACCTTTGGGTCTCAACCAAAACTAGGCTTGTAGCCATGCATTTGAATGGAGGAGACCTCAATCACGGCTCTTGGTGTCACACACCTCTTTCAAGCCTGTGTTAGGCTTGTTATGCGCACGGGATTCACAGCCTATACTTTTAGAGTGTGGAAAGGGATGCTCTAGGTTGGCAGGTTTGTTTCCCGGGAGCTGATAAGCAGACGTAATTTGATTTTAGTGTGTTGCCTTCATTCTTAACAACACTGCTGTCTGCTGCTTCTCCCTCCTTTTGCTGGGAGTATGAAGAAGGAGGCATTGCTGGCAGGGAAGGAAATTGATGAAAGGAGGCTTCGTAGGGTTAGCCCTACTGAGATCTCCTGGGACAGGAGAAGCGCATGTTGGCGTGCATGTCCATATGACCTCTGGCAGCTTGGAGATGCTGTAGGCATTTATCCCCTGTGGTTCTCAAGCACAGCTGAGCTTATGTTCTGCAGCAGTTGGTCCTCAGGGAAATCTCCCTCTGTTTATGAGGGTCACACTGGTGTCAGTAATGGTTTCTCCTTCCAGGCGCGAAGAGCATCTTTCCAGACCATACAAGCTAAAGAGCCAGATGTCTTGATCAGATACAGAAATGTAAACAAGTGACTTCTGCTGCAGGACAAAACGCAGCATCGTGTGTGCAGCCAAAGACCAAGAGGGACATATATCTCTCCAGCAGATCTAAAGTCCATGAGTATGTTCCTTCTTTTCCTGGCAGATCACCAGCTGTGCTGTGATCTGATGGCTAACAGCAAACAGCCCCCGGAGCCAGAAGAACTGGGGTCCTTGCCCAGCACTGACACCAAGCCACTGCAAGTCCTTAGCAGGGCCATCTCTCTTTTCTGTGCTTTAGTCTGCCCAGATAGGAGAGAATAAAATATCAGATTCCCAACCCATTTTGACCTCCTGTGCTGAAGAGGATGGGGGGCAGTGGTGGGTGGCTGCTGAACTGATGTAAACCAACATGCTGTGCAGGTGCTGGATCTGGATACCTATTGTGCTGTGTGTTATGGATGCCTGGAAAAAAATGAATCTGGCTTCAACATTTCCATCTGAACTCATGTATTCAGGAAACAATGCCTGGACATAGCCAGCATGTCTTGCAGGAATGTGGGAGTTTTAGCAAAGCTGACTCTAGGAAACCTTTCCTTTAGCTGGGTGACATTTTCCTAGTCCAAACATGTTGCATCCCTCAGTGGTGACATGAGCCTGGAAGGGGGAAGGTCCTGGATTACATCCTGCTTTGCATGATGCCAATGCATTACTTTTGGTGGTGGTACCCATACCCCGGGACTCCAGTCCTCAGGGAGCCAAGGGGGCTTGACCATCTTCTTTTTCCCTTTTTGTGCTGTAAATAGTCCCTCTACTTACAGAGCAGTCCAGTTTGGCAGTCACCCCGCTTCAGCCCTGGCTCAGAAGGAGACATAGCAGAAATCCAGGCCAGGCTGAGCAGCTCCTCCAGGCGAGACTGCTGCCTGGTGGGAGCTGGCTGCAAAACACGCAGAGCCGGAGCAATGCCCTGCTCTGGCCAGTAACTGGGAAAACAGCTACTAAAAAGCAGTACCTCGTGGCTTTGGGCAGCATCCAAAGCTAAGGGCAGCAGCTCTGCAAGGACTCAGGGATATTCAGCCTGTCCTGCAGTGAGATGAGTGGTCCATCTCCTTAGGGCATGCGACGGCTTGGGTTGGTTAGTTTATTTTAACTCATTTGGGGACTGGAAGGATGCTTGTGGAGAGCCATGTGGCAGCAGGGAAGGAGATTGCTTGCCTCGTCCTTTCCTTTGCCGAGCAGTTTGCAGAGCTGTGGATGAAGGGCAGGTGGTCTCCATCCCCCCTGGGACAGTTCATTTGGCACTTGCAAACTGCTTCTGCGCGGGGAGCAGGAAGATGGATGCTGCTCTCGGTAACAGTGGGGACACGTGTTTGCCTGGGCAGCTGAGCACCAGTACATCCCAAACGCTGGAGTAGAGGAGGTTTGATGATATTCTGGGAGATGATGGTCTTTGACAAGGTTTCCTTCTGGAAGTGGAAAAAAACCATCACATTTTCCCAAAGGAGATATGTGATTTACATCCAGGGCTTCACAAGAAGGGAAGTCTGAATTATTCTCCCTGACCTTCTCCTGACTTTCTCTAAAGAAGCTGTCTGTTGCTGTGTTTGGAAGGGCTCGTTCGTGTCCCAGAAGAGCTCCTGCCAGCACTGGGGATAGCTGCCTGCTTCGGGCTGGACAGGAGCAGGAAGGTTGTGCAACCTCCCACTTCTGCTGCTGGATCTCGGGGTCAGGGCCAACACAAACTAGCAGCATCCCAAGTGAAATGATCCATTTATCCAAAGCCACTTTCAGCTGAAGAAACTATACTCTCCTTGCAAATACTAACTCTATTGTCATTTTTGGCAGAGGACCATTTAATGGCCCTGACCTCATTTCAGGAGACCACTGATGGCAGGAGCGAGGGTAATATTTCAAAGTCTCATGGTCACAAAGGTCCGTGTTCAATAATCGTGCCTTTGTGTAGGAGATGCAGTTTGTTATGTTGCAGCTCGCAGTAATCACGCTGGATGCTCTCTTTTTGTGTTGGCAGTTCTTCGTTTTCTGCCACGGGCTCCTGCAGCTCTCCCAGCTCCTGGTCTCTGGCTATCTGAAAAGCTCCATCTCAACCATCGAGAGACGATATGGCCTCTCCAGCCAGACGTCAGGGCTGCTCGCTTCCTTCAATGAGGTGAAAACCGGTTTGCTTCTCCTAGTCTACCTGGCAAACGCTCTTCCCGTGCTCCTGTCGTTCCCTTGTGAGACCTCTTGGTCTGTGTGTCCTGCTGCAGGTTGGAAACACGTTGCTGATCGTCTTCATAAGTTACTTCGGGAGCCGAGTGCACAGACCCCGTTTCATCGGCTGCGGTGCTGTCCTCGTCTCCTTGGCTGGGTTCCTCATGTCTCTCCCCCACTTCATAACTGGACCCTACAAGTATGACCAGTCTGTTGCCAGTACGTACTCTAGGAACTTATTTTATGCCTTTTGGGACAGATAAAGGAAATGACCTTCCTTCAAAGTGTTGGGAGCTGCAAGTTGTAGGTTTGTCCTCAAGGAATTTTAATTTTATGAGAATGAAATCATCTCAGACCCGAGAGGCAACAGCTGATGGTGGGAAGCAGAGCCAGGGGACAGCTGGAACCACAGGAAAGGGCACGAAAACCATCAAAATGTAGGCTGTGCCTCTGAATCCCCTTGTCTTCTGCACATCCATGCAGCAGACAAACACCAGGTAGCAGGAAGGTCTTCCCCAGCCATCAGGGCTCTCATTTTCTGTGCGTTGAGCCAAGTTGTCCTCATGCACATGAACCGCTCCCTTATTTTCATAACAGATAAGATAAGGTCTCATGAACAGTGAAGCCCTTTATGGGAGGGAAACAAAAGGTATGGGAAGGAGCTTGACTCAACCCAACAGGGCAGCTTTGGTGGTGAAATGCTGTTGTCTGCAATGAGGGAGTGTTGGTTTCACATCTAACTTCTCCTACTTGTGGGGCACCTCACCTGTCTTCCCCTGCCTAGCTGAGCTGTATTTGAGGGAATGCTTTGAGGTTTTAGACCCCACCAGAAAAATCAACCTCCTGTGAGAAATGTGCAGGTCTAAATCACTCATGGAGGAACAGGTCAGGGTAGATTTGGGATTTTCTCCCCGAAAGAAGGTGAAGAGATGAAAAAAAGAAAGAAAGGAGAAAGACACTCTCTCATTATCTTCCCAAATCCTGCCATGAAGCTCCAACAAATCTTTTAGAAGCTTCCACTAAACAGCTTTTTTTTTTTTTTTCTGGCTCATCAGAGAGAGCGCAGGTGGTTCATGCAGCTGCAGCCACCTAAAGAAGACTTAATAGGTGAATAATTCATGGATGCAAACAAGGGTCAGGTGCTAACAACAGTTTGGAAACAATTAGCTGTGCCTTTCAGGAGTGCTGGTGCAGGTGGCCCTGTGTCAAGCACTCAGTTGCATTTGATTTGGGGCATAAACACAGAAATTCTGCTATAAACACTACCACACCCTCCCCCAGTATTTTAAGGAGGATAAGGGTGCTAGAATCAGCACTTTCACTTAGGCAGGTTTGTAATCAATTTCTGGGTAAAATGAGTTCTCATTTCCTGAGTAGCTATTCATGAAATCTGCAGTTTTGCCGGTTTACATTTATTGCAAGATCTATCAAAGGTCCTGGAAGTGATCTCAGCTCTGCTTTTTCCATGGAGGTGGCTTTTCACGGCACATGCATCCATCTCGCTGTGAACATCTGCAGAGTGTCTTTGTGCTTCCTTTGCGTTTTCTTTCGCCCACGTTTCCCACCTGACATCTACTGAGTGCATGTCTACGTCCTTGCTGCTCTCTTAGGGAAGCTCTTACTCCAGACCGAGCTCCTTAGACCCGCTCCCCTTGTCGTCGCAGGCATGTTCAGCAACACCACCGACCTGTGCCAGCCCGGGGTCCCGGCGTCCCAGGGGAACCTCAGCAATGCCGGCTGCACACCCCATGCTGCCAGGGAGAACCACGAGGTTCTCCTCGTCATGTTCATTGCCCAGGTGCTGCTGGGCATCGGTGGCGTCCCCATCCAGCCCTTCGGGATCTCCTACATCGACGACTTTGCCAGTGAGAGGAACTCCCCCCTTTATTTGGGTAAGACTGGGGCTGCTGTGGAGAGAGGGGAAACCAGAATTAGCCATCGACAGCAAGGCCAGACAGTACTAATTTGCATTAATGAGAGCAGAGCTTGCTATAGCCCTTCTGCTCTACCCAGTGCTGGGAAGTTTTCTGTAAAAGTAGTTTATCTGCTTCAAGCTTGGACAAACTGCAGACAGACAAGGAGTGCTGGAAAATATGATTTAGGGGAGGTGCTGGGATTTTTGGCCTGAGAGTGGTAAGCTGGAGAGGGATGTAATAACCGTGTACTCCTCCAAAAAGGCCTCAACAAGGAGAAGAGGAATAATCTGATCTTTGTGTTCACAAGAGGCAGCTATGGGCTTAAGATGCAGCAATGAAGACTTTGTTTAGATATAGCAAAAATTATAGGAAGCTAAAAAAGCAGGGTCAACCATCTGGAGGGTAGGCAAGTATCCTTCAGCGGAGGGGGTGCTGGAGAACAACTTGTGGACATGACTAAAAAGGATGTCCCAGGGTGGTGGGATGGACAAGATGGTCTTTGCAGATCCTTCTAGCCCTTTTCCAGCTGTTATCTGTGACAGCCTTTTGAACTGAATGGGACAGCAAGGGTGGCTCAAAAACAGGTCATTACCATCATGAAACTGTAAGTACCATATCAAATTTTGCTCTGGTGAATGCTCCAAACCTCTGAACCGTATTTAAAAGGATTCCCTGTAAGATAGGAATTGAATCTTACATGTGTTTAATTTTTTTATCAGTAATTCAGATAGGAGAGTTTACTGATAACTTTAATCTCTTTAACTTTGTAAAAAATCTTTGCATTTCTTGGATTTCTTATGCTAAGGGGCACATCTTGTTCCTGGCTGTATTTCAGTCCTGGGAGGCTGATGAAAAGTGGTAGGAAAAATCTGAGGTTTGCGAAACCTTTCCTGTGAAGGGAGCCTGGAAAGCATGGCGCTGTTATCCTTTGACAGGTGTGAGATAAGAAAGCTGCCACAGAATTAACCTGTACTGGAGACAGATGCTGTGGGCTCTGATCTGGGCCGGTCCTGCCTCAAGGCACCTCCTGTCCCCTCTGGTCCCTTTGCACAGGGCTGAGCCCGTCTCTGCTCTCGCCCCTCTGCAGGCATCTTGTTCTCTGTGACCGTCATCGGGCCAGGGGTGGCCTTCATGCTGGGCTCCGCCATGCTGCGTTTTTACGTCGACATTGACAAAGTCACCGGAGGTGAGTGAGAGCCGGCCGGCACCCTTCGCCCTGCATCCCATTTACTGAGCCAGCAGTGGTCCAGCCCCTCTCTGGGCATCCGAGGGTGCAACCTGCGGGGCAGGAGCTGGCTCCCTTTGCCTGCTGTGTCCCCTGTCAAATCATTTCCATCACCTGGGGATGCTCTGGGACTGGTCCTCTCAGTGCTGGGGTGGATAGTGCAAATAAGTGGGTCCTTCCCACCCGACTCAGTGTCACACACACATCTGCAGGGTTAAGCCTTGTCCTGTGGCTGCTGGAATCCCAGATTTTAATCATCCTTCAGACCTGGGGATCCCTCACCCCTGGGCTGCTGCCAGGTCTGTTCAGAGGGATGCCCATCTGTGTTGTGCTTTTAGAGGAGACCGGATTTCCATCCTTCTATGAATTTTCTGCCATATGCCAGCAACAGCAGCAGGACCATTTTGCTGCCAGCCAGCACCAGGGAAGAGTGGGGATGTGGAGGATGAACAAAACCCAGAGAGAAACATGAAAGAGAAAGATGGAGGGAAGAAATAAGAGAGAAGGAATGGAGAATGGGTACCAGGACCCCGAGACGTGAAGAAGCGGAGAGAAGGGTAGGATAGGAGGAAGTAGAAGAGAAATGCTGGAGAAGGCAAGAAAGGAACATGAAAGGGATTTCCTTTTCAAATATCTCTTCCCAAGCTGTGCTATTAAAGCAGTCTTAGTTGTCTCCTTTTTGGCCGCTCTTGAATCCTGGCCTGGAAAACAAGAGGCTCTTTCCTGGTTATTAACAGAGCAGACACACGTTATACAGCTCAGCATATCCTCACGTGACAAAAAGGACGATGGTCAGGCTCCTTTGGGTGGTGAGCAGACAGCATTGGGTCTGGAGCTGGGTGAGCGGTGGGTGTTGACACTACAGATGCATTAGCTTTGGGTCGTTTCCAGAGCCTCCGGCTCGTTCCTGCTCACTGACTTCACCAGACGTTTTTTTACCTGGACTTCGTCACTATCTACGTTTATGATATTTGCAGCACAAGAGCACACTTTAGTCTTGACGCTGCCTCCTCCTATCTGGTGACATCCAAGCTTATTGCTGCAGCTATCCATCCTCCTCAGTGGGTGAACCTTGGCGAGGTGTCTGGAGTCTTGTCTTACCTGCCTCTGAGGGATGAAGAAAGGGGATTAGAGTCTGCTGTCTGCCTGCACACCCTCATGCTCAGTTCTTTTAAACCACCTTCTGCAGACGGACGTTGAATGAGAAATGTGCCTGAGTAGCCAGAACTGGAGAACATCCAGTTTTAGAGCTATCTTCAGCCTAAAGATGTCTTCAGCCTACTGGGAAAAGCTAGTGAGCTCTGGCTGCTTAATGCTAAATCTAATTTAACCTCACGTTTTCCTAGAAAAAAACCTTGTTGTTTATTCAGGAAGGGATTTGAAATTCCAGTTTGCTAAATGCATTGTGCAGGAAGGAGATTATCAAATTTCTTTGACCTATCACTTGTTACTTCCAGAGATGGGAGATTAGATGTGGCAGTATCCGCTGTACGGAAATCCAGTAAATTGAATGCAGTTTTAATTGCACCCCACAGTGAGAATAGCTCGCTTGTGTTAAACCTCACAGTTAAGGAAGAGGTTTCTGGGAGGACTCATTTCCCGGGATTGCTCATGAATACTATCTAACCACAGGTATCCCCTTTTTCTTAGAAATATTTCTTGGTTCAGACTCACCCTGTTGTGAATTTGCATTCTAGCTTCTGCATATCCCATTTTATTTATGCCAAGTACCGTCCCTACAGAAAATGTTATCTTTGGCAGTGCCCTGAGGACAACAGGAGAGGACGCTGGGTGAACTGAAGGAAGACAGACAGGAGAAAGTGATATAATCTTTATTAAAGCATTTTTAAAGATCGGCTTCTGTTGGTCGAGCCGCAAACCAGGCACTGGCTAATGAAACTGACTGGTGGGCACAGCTCTGGGGTCCAAGTCCTGCTGTGAACAGGGTAGCCAGACTGTAAAAAACTAAGCCAGTGCTCTTGGATGCTGAAAGTTAGCTGTAGTTGACTCCATTTTAAACTTACGAAAGGATTTTTCTTTCTGTATTGACAGATATCATGACTTAATCCCCTTGAGTAAATATTTCCAAGCTTTTTCACAACATGGGTATCCCTTCTCTGAAAAAGCTGCGATGGGATGCTTTCCTTTGCCTTTCCAGCTCTAGGACACCCCTGTCGCGGTTGCCTCCATCCAAAGGCTGAGTGGGTTTTTAAACACCCTGGTGATAACAAAGAATGAAATGTGATGAGTCGGATGAGTCGGGTGCAAATGCTGCTCAGACCCCAAAACTGGTGGTCCCCAGGTTGGGAGCCACCACTTTGGAGCTGGCTGACATTTGGGGTGACTGGGGCCACCCATCCCCATCCCTTTGGTGCGCTGGGGTCCCTCCGTTCACCTTTGATTTAATGCCTGTTTCTCCATTTGCGTTGCAGACGAAGTCCAGCTCACCAACAAAGACCCGCGGTGGGTCGGTGCCTGGTGGCTTGGTTTCCTGGTTGCAGCCAGTCTCGTGGCCCTGTCTGCGGTGCCTTATTTCTTCTTCCCACGGGAAATGCCGAAAGAGGTAGGAGAGGTGCTGCGGATTGCATCGCACACAAATACCTCCTGTATTTATATGCGCGTTCCTCCCTCGCCACCAGCGTTAGCTGCTGCATCCGTGGGAAACACGACTACGGAGGTGGTCGTGCAGTTTATAGCTGCATCCCAAAGTCAGATGTGAGCTGTGGTTTGCTCTCATTGCCCATGTCAGAGACTCTTGTATGCTAAGCAGATGCTTAGTGAAGCCCAGTGCAGTGCAAGCAGCTTAATGGGTATGATAATTTCCTTGGTTGGGCGCTGAAGTAGTGCCTGTATGTTGATTCCTCTGCACGGGAACGTATAGCACCGGGCAAGCTCTATGCGGATTGAGGTCCTTCTCACAGCCGCCCTCTTGGCTCACCTGGAGGTGGGACTCCTTGCCTTCCCTAGGGAAGCAATGGTCCTGCTCCTGCTGCTGCATCTCATTTGGGAGCTGGTGGGAGATGCTGCACCGATGGCCCTTGTTTCCCTTCAAGAGGAGCCACGTGTACCCGGTGAGGAAATTGGTCCCAGCTCATAGGAAGTATGAGTAATGCATCAGGAGCCTTTCCTTAAAAGTGGGTTGTACCCTGGGGGTATTTGAAATACCGAGGCTGGAGGGTGGTTTGTCTCGTTTCCACCACAAAAGCCCCTTTTCACCTCTCGCTGTCCATGGGGCTCGGGTTAGCTGCTGCTCCAGCATCCAGCTTCACCCACCACCTCTTCTCACTGTGACCTCTTTGCTGGCCGGAAGGATTTTAGACACTTTCCAGTCCCTAAACACCCTGGCTATTTAAAGTCCTCAGAGATAACTGGCAGGGAAAGACCTTTAGCAGCCTGAACCTGTTATTGCAAGACAAACTGACATCTGCCTGCCTGCAGTTTTCTTGGGGGATGCTTGTCCCTGGCTCTTGCTGGAGGCCACTGGTGGGACAGTACTTCGCGTTTGCTACCAGTTTTTGTACTTCTCTGGAGCCCTTCTGAGTGCTTCAGTGCTCACGCCAAGATGTGAGACAGCTTGTGAGCTTCCCAAGCGCTTCGCTGGCTGCGGGTCCTGGTTTTCTGGCAACCGACGTGTCATGAGGAATAATACAAAACAAATCGTTCTTTTAGAGGAGGCATCATGCTATGGTTTTGAATGTCATTGAAGTTGTTGGGACACGCTTAGTAGGTGAAATTGGGCTCATCTCAATGTGTTGGCCATACTTTAACCTGTATAATTGTCTTTCACATATATTTTACCTTGGGGCAGCGTCAAAACTTTCTTGTCTAAACAAGTCCACGCGCTGTCTGGTGCAGAATAATTAATTTCTCCTGCGGCTGCCTGAATTTCTGCAAGAGTGTGTGATTCTTAGGGAGATTTGGGTTTCACCTGCCTGGGAAAATGTGACCTGTTGTACCAGTTACACTTCTGGGGATATAATGATCTACTCCTGGGTTATATATGCTGTGAGGTTTGCAAAGGTGCCGCGGTCCTGCAAGGTAATGGGGTGGAAACTGCTCAGTGCTTTGCAGGATGAGGGCAATACCAAATGCAATGTGCCTGATTTATCCTCGTGAAGCTCAGTTCAATTTAAAGTCATTACAGATGATCTATATTAGCAGAACCTGCTCAGCGTGCAATGGTGGCACACTACGTCTGAGGAGAAAGGTTCTTTATTAGGGATGAGGGGAATATTAATTTCATAAATGGCTCTTGAGAGAAAATAATGTACTCCGAACTAAAACAACTGCACTTTTTTGCAAGTGCTGCGCTCTGATCAGTCTGAGCAGTTTTGAAGAGTTCAAGGAAGGATTGGCTGGATATTGATTTAAAAAAGCAGCAGGAGGATTTCACCTTGCTCTGCTGGCTGATATCTGTAGGGAATGCTCCCACATGGCTGAGCACCCATTTATCCCTTTGCAGCCCAGATCTTCTTGAATTTCTCCCCGTTTTACCATTTCTCCCAGAAAGATTTTGGAAACTGCTTACAGTAAAAAATAATAACAGGAAAATAATCTAAAAGTGATGGCAGAATTCTGCCCCCCCTTGCAGGGTGGGAGATGCCAGGGCTAGCCAAGCCAGATTGTGCCTGTCCCATGGGGTATCAGCACTGCCACCAGCAGAAGGGGCCCTGCTTAAAAAAAAAAAAAAAAAGCCTCTTTAGAAACTTTGCCAGATGCTGTTCTGGGTAAAATATCTGTCTGCTGTGGAAGCACTCAAAGCTTTGTAGGAAATCTGCATTATCGTGGGTGATTTTCTGTAGGCATATATAATCACTTTCTCTTGCTTGCCCTTGGAGTAAATCAGTGTTCAGCTAAGGGTATAAGCACGACCGCTTTTCCATCGCGAGGGGCAGCCCCCTTTCCTCTCCAGTGAGCTGGAGGAAGCAACATTTCTAAGGTCACTGAATTACTGTTAGAACCTGAACTTGTTATAGCCATGGTTCCCCTTCGAAAGAGCATCAGCCAGGGATATATTGCAAAACCCTGCAGAAGGGATGGGTAGAGTTGGTACGACATGCGAGACTGGAAGGAAATGCACGTTTTCAGGCACAAAGCTCAACGCTGGTAAAACGTTGACCCCAATTTTGCCACCTTCTGCCCCAGCCGGAGCAGCTGCCCTTTTCCTGCAGGTCCCTGGCACTGCAGTGGCTTGTGCTGTGGTTTTAGATTTGCTTCCAGGTTTCCTCTCACCGCACAGAGCAAAGCTGTTGTTCTTGTGCTTGGCTCTGGTTTGGGATGGAGAGGGGGAGATGGGGCATTGCAGTGAGGAAAGGTGGGACCCCCCCTGGCAGCTCTGCAGCACGAAGCCCCATCCCTGACACACCGCAGAGGGGAAGGGAGGGATGGGGTCAGTGCAGGGATTTACAGAGCAGCAGATCAGAAAGAATGGACATTGTGATAACCTTTGGGTCAACCCTGTCTAAATACAGCTGCAGCTGCAAAGATGGTCAGCGTTTCCTTGGCTGCCTTCGGTTTCAGGGTTTCTGCCTGTCCAAAGCAGGAAAGAAGCTATGAGCAGAGCAACCACAAGCTGCAACTACTTGAAGCAACAGCTGGGCTTTTCCGCTGTGTTTGCAAAGCCTTATCGTATCCACAGCAGATACCTCCAGGCATGGCAGCCGTAATGACAACTGGGAAAAGCACGGATCTGCTCTGTCCACAGAAGAAGCTGAGATGTTTCTGCACCACCAGCTGTGGGTTTCACTTCTGGAGGCCAAAAAGGAATTTCACGTGCCCCAGGCCAAGCTGTCCTTGTGCCGCTTGCTGTCTGCAGACCCCTGGGACCACGCATGTCTCGGTAGACGATGGGGCTGCCTGGGAATAATGTGTCCACACCAAGCTGTGGGTACATTTTCCAGCTGCAGAGTCCACCAAACAAGATCCCAGTAGCAAAGACTGGCCCATGGCTCAGTCCTCACTGCCAAAAGCACTATTTCTCTTTGATTCTCACCCTACCTTCATTTGCCTTTCTTCCTCCTGCTTCACGCTATACAACTCATCTGAGCCCTTGGTGGTTGATCTGGACCAAGGACCATCCTCCTCAATGGGCATCATCCAACAAACATTGAATAACAGCACAGTCCTCTGTCGATCTAGAGATTTATTTGCCTCCTCCCATCAGCCAAGACAGATCTAGATTATTTATTCTACAACTGCATTTCAGCTTTACCTTTATTTGAGAGCTTCTTTCTTTGAAGTTCCTGGAATGACTTGTGCACTTAAAGTTAACATTAATGATAATAAGAGCTCGTTCTATTGATCTTTTTTCATAAATCAGTCACTCTGGGCCTGGAACATTTTTATTTCTCTGCTTTGAAACTTGTCAGTAAGTTTCTAGTACCAAAGTATCCTGAATAATCTTATTTGAGGGACAATCACAGCAAAGCTATAAAGTTGTCACGATCTCAGGCAGGGGGTGTGAGGCTGAGGTTGTTACTGGACAAACCGTTTGCAGTCTAGACCATTTTTTTTCCCAATAATTCCAGTTTAATCCTGCCTCCATGAGCCTGAACCATTTCTTGAGGTTGTGTCCTGGATTGTGGGGAACTACAGCACCTGAGCATTTCCCAATTGCTGAGTAGCCAAAGTTTAGCTCATGCTTTACCATCTGTTGCTGGCAATGTTATCGTATCCCAAACCAGGCAGTTGTATTCTGACTGCTAAAGGCTTTCCCTGTGCTTTTGCCTGGGCACAGTGTCTGTCTGTCTTGCAGGCTTACCGACTGTTGCGTTGCAGCTCGTAAAGCACCCCCCCAGTCCTTGCATCTCCGCGGGTGATCTGAAAAGGGTTTGAAAAGGGGAAAGGTCCTCTCGGGAGCACCTTGAACAAAAGCAGGAGCATTGCCCTTGCTCAGCACTTCTCACGTGCAAGATCGGTCTTGTACACCCAAGTATCTCCCGGTTCAGGTTTCATTGTGTGACACTCCAAAGTCACGTAGAATCAAACGTCTCCCAAACGCCATACAAAGGGGATGAGTGACACTTCCTCCTCACCCTGACGAAGCCTTCTCTGTAATGTCAGCATATGTCATCTGCAAACAGATGCCTCGTGAGAAAGCTTAGATGGATTTTATGGGAAGCAGGTCTACATGTCCTCGTCGTGTCCAAGCCCTGGAGACTCTGTTTCGCTGTCACGCAATCCTCTCGGCATATCAGTCCATCTCATCAGTGCTTTCCTCCTAAGCCTCACTGGCAGGAGGTTTCAAAAACTTATTCCCCTGCATGTTGCAAAGCTTTGTTTAATCTCCAGTCTATATTTTAGTCTTTAGTTTGTTATTCTGCCCCTAATCCTGATTAAGTATTTGTTCCTAATCATTGCTATATTGGCATGGTTGTAGAAAGCCTTCCTTTCGCTGGGAGAGGGAGGTTAGCTAGTCCTCTGCTGCCGAAGAGCTTCTCCATCCCAGCAGCCCTGCTCGTCACTCATCCCCGCCACAAGTTGGTTTTCCCGGTGCTGCACCGGTCTGGATCTGGTCTCCCATGGTGGTGCAGCAGGGTCTGCACAGCCCCAGCTCTCCTGGAAACACTGTCCTCGGTTGTTCCTCACATCTCACTTACTCTTTCCATGGCTGCACCATAGGCTTACGCAGAAATAGACCTGGAGCTATTTGTCATTCTCTTCTTCTCATTTCCAACATTTCCAGCTGTGCAGCAGAAATTATTTTTAGACCCCAAGTGCACAGCTGTGCCCTTTGCACTAAGTTTGGTTCAGTTTCTGATATTTCAGCTCTCTAGTTGCCTAATTTTTCCTATATGGTGTCCCAGCCCACTCTGTGTGGGCAATTCCCACCTTCCTTCTCCTCTGCAGATTAAGTAGTACCTCTCTTCTCACCATGCCAAGGGGGTTACTGAAAAATATTAGCTGGGGCTTCTGTGCCAAACCACCAAGGAAGCCACCAGCACCTCCCAGCAGCTCAGTACATCCCTCTGGGATGCTGCAGTCTCTTGCTCCTATTTAGCCATATTGTGTTTACTCTCCTAATTTTCAATTTTTTGCTAATGGTTTCTCACTTGGTGCTGCACGTTCTGCTTTGCCCAGTTCTGTAGATATTAGACTTACTGCATTCCCTTTATTTATTTAAACACCAGTGTTGCTGAGGAAGGAGAACAGGCTGCTGATCCATCAGCCCCAACCCAAGGTAGCCCATCCATCTGGGGGACATGTGGGTGCCAAACAGAAGAGATGAGCAGGATGATGCCTCTTTCATGTTGCATCCTTCTTCATCTCAAAGCTTCACAAGCCAGGAGAAGTGCAAAAATAGGGTGGAAATAAACCACGCTCCTTCCTTGGTGTTGCTAACGGGGGAGGTGGAAGGGGCAAGGTCATCTCCTACGGGATGGGATGAAGAGTCCAGGAGAGGCTGGGAAATGAAATCCTTTGCAGAACAGAGGAGGTGGATTTCTGGGGGCGTTTCACAGTGGAGCTGGAGGGACATGAACTGTGGGAGTGCTCAGGGTGTGCAGCAATGGGGCGGCTCTGTGGTGGCCCAGCAAAGTGCATCGCCTGGGATTTTCTGCAGGGCTGGTGGAGGACGTGTCCTCTGTCATCTGTACAATATCTCCAGGTTTTACTTTCAATTGCTGGATAGTTGGAGCAGATGCTTGAGGAAAGAGGGGAACGCTAAGCTGGCCGTGCAGCTCCTTCCTGGAGGAGGTGTACATGGCAGAGCAGAGGGTTACGCAGTCACCCCCCATTTCCCAGGGCAAACCCCATCTGTCTGGGCAGTGCCTCAAGCCGTGGAGCGGGGAGAGCTGGCAGCTTTAGGACCACAACCTGCAGACTGCATCAACTTGTTTCATCCCCCTAAAAAACCATAGTGGCAGGAGGGGGCTGCAAGCATGGAGAAACCTGGAAAGAGATGTGTTTGTGTCCTGGCTACACACGTCCATCTCAAATGTTTGGGCATTGCCGTTCCTGCGGGAGGTGGCATTGCTTGGCAAGGTCCAGGCAACGCCTGTCCCTCCAGTCCCGAAGCAGAAGGTTTTGTGACAAGGAAAAGCTCCGGCAGGTAAAACGCAGCCAGGACCCCTCCTGCGCTGCCCTGAGGATGCCCCATGGATGCTGGTGCTGCTGTCAGATACATCACGGAATTGCACCAGCGTGCCCAAGCCTGCAAGGAACCTCCTGCCCTGCGTTGGGGTTGTTGGGAACTTCCCAACCTACGGAAGGTATTTGCAAGGTGCAAACAGCTGACAGCTCTGTCTGGGGTTGTCCCCGGGGGTTGCAGCCGACATCCCAGGTCCAGCGTGGTGGGACGATGCCGGGTCAGTGACTCGACCCTTCTGTGCAGGCAGAGACATTGTGCAATGGTGCTGAGGAAGTGAAAAATAACTTCTCCAGTTTCTGTCTCGGGACAGCTTGCCTGATGTTTATACAAATCCTCCCACGTTTATTCAGCAGTGACCTGGTGCGCTTCCAGTGCATGCAAAATGAAAATAACTGGTGGGGAACTCTCTTAAACGCCTGCTCCAATTTGGTTTATCGGTTAATGGGGAAAGGTTAAAGAGCACTGACAGGGGACTCTAAGTCTTTGTCTGGAAACCTTTGCTCCCGGGGCTGCGATGCTCTGAGGCTGCCTCATTAAAGCTCCTAAAGCACCAGCAAAGGCAGTCTAGAAATACAGGGCATTAAATGGGGAGCAACTGGGGGCCAAGTGGCAGGGCGTGGTGGTGCCACTGGCATGTTACAGGAATGGGCTGGTGTCTAAGTTCATATTTTCCCCAGGGAGCTGTAAAGACAGGCGCAAACAGCGGCCAAAAATAATCATCCCATTTCGTGTGAGCAAGGTGCCTGTTGGCTGGTTATTTTAATGCTCCAGGAAATAGGGTCCCTGGTGGGACCCACACTTGCTGGAGGAGGCATAACAAAGTGTTTGTAGGGAGCATGACCTTGTCAGGAGGAAAATAATTCTTTTTCAAGCTATGAGGTTTTACCTTTTGTTTGTTTAATATGAAAATAGCTTCTTTGACCTTATTTTTCACTGAGCCAGGAGCTCCAGGTTCTGCACAGAAGGAAACTCTGCAGAAGCCTCAAAGTAAGCAAGGGAAACCTCTCTGTCACAGAGCAGGTCATTTATCCCTTTTTCCAGTGGTGTATTTGAATAAAACCAGACTGCCAGCACCTCTGGCTGCCCTTCTCGCAGGTGCAATAGCAGCCAGGTGAAAGCAGGAGCCCGGCTCGCAGGCAAGCTGCCTTCATTTGCCTTTCCTGCAAAGCAAGTCCAGGTCTCAGCCCTGCTCAGTCATACCTGATTTATTCATGTCTGTGCAGGGAAATGGGGGCTTTCCTTAGGTCGGAGTCAGGTTAGGGATATTCTTCCCAATGCGAAGTGGGGGGGAGCTTCATCCTCCTTCCTCAAAAGCCTGTCTGCCTCCTCCATTCCCCATGAGGCTAGAAGTGATGGCAATAGGTAAAATCCCATTGCAAAACCAAGAGACGCAACAAGAGCCCATTCACCAGTGGACATGTACCAGGAAACTGAGTCCTTTAAGGAACCATGCTGAAAAATCTAAGCTTGGGGACATTTTGCAAGATGTTTCCCACATTTATTTGTTTTTCCTTGGCATGATGCTGCAGCAGACGGCCAGGGTAGTACTGAGCAACCAGCCCGTGTTATTGCACCTACTGACTCTGGCTTGCCAAATCGTCTGCTCTGAGTAATGCTAAAATTCCCTGCGGCAGGAACACAACATCATCGGCAGGGCTTGAGCATCTCCGATGGTAGACCCAGCATCGTTCGCCTCCCTGCCTGCATCAAGCAGGCAGGATTTGTGCCGGTCCCTCTACAGCTTGCTTTCCCGATTTGCCTGCTTTATCCCAGAGGAATGCATTTCCTGATCCTTTCAGGCAGTGCAAAAAACTATTTCATGGGGCCAAGCCAATGCAGGCAGAGGAGTTTTCCTCCTCCTCGAGGGCTTTGCTCCATGGGAAGAGACGGCAGCTGATCCTTGGGCAGGTGCTAAGCCAGCAGATGTGCACAGAAGTGTCCCACTTGCAGGGGTCACGCTCACGCAGAGGCATCCTGGGTTGGGGAGTCTGGGGGGATTGGGGGCTTTTTTTTTTTTTTTTTCGGATGTGCAGACAGTGCCCAGCAGACTGTTAGCTCTCTGAAGTACAAACAGCTGGAAGCTGAGAAAGCCACAGTCAGTAACAGCTTGAATGTATTTTTGGAAAACACTGCAGTTTTAGAGCAGAGAGAAGAGACCCTGTAACCTAATTGAAAAGTGAAAGAAAGCTAGATTTTATCTTTGCATTTGAAAAATGTATTAAACCCTGAGCTCTAGCAATAAAAACCGTGAAAGGAGTTTTATCACTTTTGCCTTGTAGAGGCTCTTCAAAAAGGGAATGTGGCATCCGCAGCATGGGATATTTTGACCTCTCTGATGTTTAATAATCAGTTCAGTTTCAAAGGAAAAGAGACCATTTTAGCCAAAGAGCTGTCCAGTTCTTTCTGTGAATTAAGAACATCTAATTTCTTTTGAATGAACTTATTTGTCTGACATATTAAATTTGTGTTGGGAGTTGCAACAACTCCATTGCTGAACTGATGTGGGATGATGTGAGATGGGGCCACTGGCTCTGTCCTTCTGCCTAAAAATATGCTGTGGTTTTCCGTGAAAACCGCACTCCCACTAAACACTTTCTGCTATTACCCATGTATAGTAGCGCATCTAATCTAATTAATGCCCTCCATCCAGTGATTCCCCTAAAAGCCTGCAGAACAGGGGATGGGATGCACATCCAAGAAATCCTCCCCTCCTGCTTGCTGATGGGACGTTGGACACTTGCCTCGGACATGCAGTTATCTAATGAGGCTGCAACGGACCTTAGATGATCCAAGCCCTCCATCTGCCACCTCTCCTCCTCTGCCAGCACCTCTTTGCTTTTCAGCGGTGGCAGGGGGACACCCGGGGCACAGGTCCTGCCAGCACCTGCGTTAGTGTCCTGCAGAGCTGTAAGCACCAGCTGAGGCTAAATGAGGCAGAGACACCCAGACCCACCTGAGCTCCAGCTGCAAAGTGTTGTTCCGTGAATAGAGAAGGAAGAAGGGGAGGGAGCTGCAGGATCTGTCCCCTTCCATGGACCAGGATGAGAGAGGATGTCCCTTCCATACTGCTGCTGTTCAGTGGGAAAGATGTGGCTAAAAGAAATCAAAAGCATTGAAGAGAGTAGTGGTTGCTAGAATTCAGCTGGGGTTTCCAGGAGCAGAATAGAAAGGGGCTGGGAGAGGGAAGGGGTCTGCGTCCACACTCCATGCCCCCCCCCCCCAGCACATCCCTGCTCTGGGTCAACCCCTCTTAGCTTAGGAGGTGAAAGATTTTTTGCCTCCATCCCAGACCCCCTCCTTGCCTAGATCTTCCCCTCCTACAATTGCTGCCCATTCTCCTCGCCCGTAGCAGGGGCAAAGGCACCTGCACAGCAGCTTGTTAGGGGACACATGGAGGCGCGGGGGAAATGCTCATCCTCCATCCAAAACCAGTGTCCAAACTTGCTTTGGGTGGGGGCCTAGGTGCATCTCTCCTTGGGTTCTTGTGCCTCCTTCCCCTGCACACAGGGCTAAAACAGACCCTCTGGGGAAGAAAAGCATCTCCCTAAGGGTATCCATCTTTCCTGATGTAAAGGCTTACAGCTCCTGAATTTCCATATTCACGCGAGCTGAGTGTGTGGCGTGCTGTACCTGGGTAATGGCTGAGCTCCATATTTAGGAAGTGTGATGCATTACTGTTGGGAAAAGGGGGGGGGAAAGCTGGCTCTTACCCCAGTAGCGCAGGCATCTGCATGGATGCTTTCAGCCCCATCGGAGACCTGATGGTGCCGGCACGGAGCAGCAGCCGTGGGTGGGAGGACACCTGCCCGGCGGTGGCTGCACATCCCGCACTGGGCATGGACAGTGCTGGCCAAGCCCAGAAACATTACAAACTCTGTCTGCAAGAAGCACGGGCTGCTGCCTGCCACGATCTGGGAGAGAAAAAGGGAGTTCAGTGGAAACTTTGGCACTGTCGGTGCAGTGATCGCCTCTCGTCTGTCCCCAGGTGGCGAGTGGGAAGGAGAGCGACAGCAAGAAGAGCGGGGATGTGCTCAGCCAGCTCAGGTCAAGATCCGAAGACGTGCAAAACCTCTCTCTAACCAAGTTCATCAAACGTAAGTGTGCGCGTCCTCCGCCTCACGCTTGGACAAGGTTCCTATGTTTGCACAAACATATGTCCTGGCAATGGGCAGGTTGCAACACTGGCAAGAAAAAGCAATGTTCCTCCCTGTGCTCAGCCTACCCCCTAGATAAGCCCTCAAGGTGCAACTTAGATTGGGTTTAATTAGATCTGCAGATCTCCTCCTGGTCTGCTCCCAGCAGATGCTTGCCGTCACATCCTGGCTACCCTGCTCCACCTCATGCTGATCAAAGCATCTGGGGTTGGTGGCTCTCAATGTTGCATGGCTTTATGGCTCATCTGGGCAGTGGGAAAGGGGGGGGCGAAACCTCATCGAAGCCCAAAGCCAGGCAGGAAAGAGGGGTGCAAGCTGCGAGCCCGGAGCAGAGCCATGGGAAGGCGAAGAGCCCCCCTGTTAGAGGGGGGTTTGCAGCTTGGGTGCATCCAGCTGCTATTGCTCCGCTCCCAGGTCACAGCAGGAATCAGACCCCCAGCAGCACTGGCAGCTCTTCACCTCCAAAAGCCTCCTCAGACCCCCTCGTTCAAGGCTGGTGGCGATACCCCAGCCAGACCGCCCTCCCTGTCCCACTGAGGATGGCCGGCGCTGCCTGGAGCCGGGGTCTAAGCAATCAAAATCAGATGCATGTTTGTACAGGGTGATCTTAATCCAGTGCAATTAGCTTGTTTAGAAATGAGTAGGCTCTTTGTGCTGAAGGGAATCAGCTGGGCTTTAGTCTGTGAAGGTTACCGCGCAGGGTTGGGTTTTTTTGAAGGAAATACTCTGCACTTTGGCAATTACTTAAGAAAAGTGACCCTCTGAAATCAATCCATGTCAGCTTCCTCCATATTTCCTGAATATTATCCCTTTAATTTATTGGAAATTCTCAATTTTATTGAGGTCGGTGCTGGGGCAGGCACAGCTAGACAAGCGTGGGCAGGTTTTTATTCTGCTAGTTGCACCCTTTGCTCACTAGCCTGATGCTAAATTAGAGGAGCAAGTCAGGGGTTTATACCCCCACTGACCTTGTTGCACTGTCAATTTAGAAAACCCGTGTGATGGAAGCGATTGCGTGGGAACAGATTTACAGTGCTCAGATGGGATTTTCACACCAACACTCTGCTCTTTGCCTCTGAAAAATGAATAAAAATTAGCTCCCTGCTCCTGGGTGAAGAGAGAAGGAAATATCTTACCTCTGTGCGAGCTGCAGGTTTGGCTCGGGGTTTGCATCAGGGTTGCTGTTGTCAGGGCTGCAGGAGCTGTGCTAATAAATTCATTATTTCTGAGAATTTATCCCCTACAGCCCAGTTCTGAAAAAAATGAAGTGTCTGTATTTTTTGCCAGAAGAGCAATCTTGCTGAAATCACCGGGATTTCTAATACAAAACTGGTTTTAGAGCCAGAAACTGGATGGTAGCTAGTGTGTGATGGTGTAGATGGGGACAATTTGGGTGAAGTCTGAAGACTTTAGTGCGGGCTCATCTGTGGGTCACTGGAAAGAGAATTTTACCTCCCATTTTGTGACTCTCCTGCTTATTTTGTTTCTTCTTTCTGTCACTAAGCATTTTTTCCTCTCTATTTTAACTATTCTTTTCTATACGATAGTTTATGAAAACAACTTTTGGAGATTTTCCAGTCTGAATCATCTTGCAATTTTGTACCTTCTGCCATTTAAAAAGAGAGGCAGAATGAAACACACGTGATGGAGAAATGCTGTAGGACAGTCTGTTCCCTGTACCACGTTCATAGGGAGCCTTTTTTACACCAAACCCCAGTACAAAAGGATGACCCGGCTCCTGAAGGAAAGGGGTCCCGCTTTGTGATCTCAGCAGGCAGGAACTGACGGGGTTGTGCTGTGAAATCCTTGAGATGTACCTCTTGGTTTTTCTGATTGCATCTGGCATCTCTGCGTGCAGCATGGGGAGCAGGAGACCACTCTGCAGAAAGGCAGGAGGTGGCCATCTAGGAGATGGGCACTGCCAGTCCACCAGCAGAAACGACACAAAGCAGATTCCTATAGTATCTTACAAGAGAAATAGCAACCTGTATATTAATTCAGTCTTATGCTCACGCCTTTTCACTGCTTGTAAAAAATGCATTAGTTTTATGGGCAAGGGGCTAAGCCTCATGCTGGAGGTGGCTATTGGCAAGAAGTGGATTGGACCTCATCTGCTTGCTGGTCCGTCTGCATCTCGAGGGGAGCTTTTACAGATGGTCCCCTTCACAGAGCTGCCTGGTACTCTGGTGCTGTCCCTGGGTCAGGTAGCCCCAGACCTGCCCGAGGTTGATGGCTATGGGGCCCCTGTTCAGGGTGGGATGAAGGTTGCTGATGGCTATGGTCCCCTCTTTGGGGTGGGATGAAGGTCACTGATGTCTCTGGGTCGCCTTTTCGGGGTGGGATGAAAGAAAGCATTAGGATACCAGCAGGGACTGGATCAAACATGGACCGCACAACATCTCAGATTTTTCCATATGGTATTTCAGTGCTGTTCCTCCTGCATCCCTCGTAAGACAGACTTCTCCCTCTGGTTGAAGTGTTTGAACACATCTGAGGTGTTTGAATACCTCAAGTAGGTTGTAAAATGGCCCTGGAGATTAGGGCTGTTTGTTATTTGGCTCATCTGCAGATCTTCATCCACTTTCAGTTAGAAGGTACTTTGCACCATCAGTGTTGGGTCTGCCCAAACAAAGCACTTGGCCTTGGAGTCAATTGAGTCAACACTTGGACAACTGGCTCGTCACGAGTGTTAAAGCATTTTGCAAACTGGCCTCATAGTTTCACATGGGCCACCCATGAGGGATGGCAGCAAACTCAATCTGGGACGAGGAATGCTTTGCTCGTGGGAAGGCAGCATCTCCGGCTGGGAAGCGTCCCTTTGCCTGTCAGCTGGAGGGAGCAGGGGAAGCTTTCCCTTGGCACTGACGGGTGGGGAAAATGCAGCTCCTGCTCCAAAGCTGGCCCAAGCCTGGGGGAAACTCCAGATGAGAAGGACACTGCCTGGTTAGGCTGTGATTCAGCAAAGCACTTGAGGCCGCTCCTTGAGCAGAATAAGGCTGAAGGTGCCTTAAAGGGTTCATCATTTTCTTAAGGGCTTGGCAGGGGCAAACCTTAAATTACTAAGCTGACCTGGAGGAGGAAGATGTTCAGCAATGCTGTTTAGTCACTTATTTCAGCTTAAATGATGCAAAACGAAGCATGACTATGGAGAAGGAAATGCATTTTGTCATTTGTTCTGTTGCTTCAGTGCACATGGAGATAACTGAGAGCAAAATAAGGCTTGGGGAAATTTTTGCCTTTTATTGGGAACAAAATGAGGATAAGTTAGAGCCCATCCCATGGGGTCCTTCACATTCTCTGTTTCTCTGGAAGCCACTGGGCTTTAAATCTTTCTGGGGCAAGGTAGGATGAGCAGAGAACAGTTTGCAAAGCCCTGGAAACTCTGCCTCAAGGACAGGAAGAGCTTTTCCGTCCACAATCAGCAATAACAGGATGGAGCTGTGTACAGGATAAATACTCAGGCAAAGCACTGGGGACATTTCCAAACAGTGAGGTCAATTACCCAAGAAGGGAGCAGGCTCCACTCGCTAGAGTTATTCAACAGTAGGAAAGTCAGAGCACTGTGGGGAACGATCTTGGCTCTTGCACAGATGCTCGGCGTGACATTGGGTTGCACCCTGCTCCTCATGCTCACAAAGTGCTCCTTTTGCAGGCATTGGACCTGCTCACAAGTAATCAAGAAAGCAGGATTTAGCTAGCCTGAAGTAATTTCCATTACTAATTTCTAGGCTTCTGTTGAAAACACCTGGGAGGATGTGCAGCTTCTGTTGCACATACTGGGAATTAATCCATTAAAGGTGATCTTCAAAGCAATCAAAACACTGAGCTTGTGACTTGTTTGTTTCTCTATTGTGCCTAAAGATGGTTTCAAGGATATTTTTTTATTATTATTCTAAAGTTTCCACTTTCTTTTAGTATCTGCCCAGCCTCCCCTCTGGAGCTGTAAGGAAGATCGAATTAGTAATGAGATGGTGATTGCAGAGGACAGCAATCTTGCTGCCTCCCACCACAAACTGGGAGACCTGCTCACTGTTGTAACTTTATAGCTCTGATCTGGGGTGGCGGAGGGGATGCAGTTTGATTGAAAAGACCAAAGAACTCTAGGGAAAAGAAATCTTTTTGGTGGAAGATTCCCACTACCTCCTCCAAAAGGCTGGATTAGCTCTCAGGAGATCTTTCAGCAAGCAAGTTGAGGTTTCATATTTGCAATATTCCAGTATGCAAACTAGGCAGGAATATGCTTCAAAAAGCAAGACCTCTATTGATACTTAAGAGCAAAACCACCTCCCCTCTTTGGGGTTCACCTTGGTCTAGCACAGAGATATTATCGCAGCTCATTCCCTTTCTGGTGGACTGCTATCCTCCCAGCTCTCCAGCGTGTCAGTGTTTCAGGGTCCTTGAACGTGCCTGGCACGCTTGGAGCCTCTCTGGTGCCCTGAGTTTGCTGCTCCCCAATGTCTTCAGCTGCTTGCCTAACCCTGAGAGAGTTGAGTGCTGAAGTGGAGAGGCAACACTCCCATGAACAAGAGCTTTGCCTTTGTATATGGGACACTCCTTTGCATCCGCAGATGGACCTTTGCTCTTCACATAACTTTCTAGGACAGCTAAAACAAATACACAGCTTGGGGCAACTCTCAGACAAGCACCGGATAGTTCTCCCTGCTGCAATCTCCCAGCGCCTTTGTGCTGGAGCAGACAGAAAGATTGTCCCAGTTGTTTGTGAGCTGCTAAGAATTAACACCATTAATTTATGGCGAGCCCTTGCATTAATCCTCCCTGTTAATTCCTTATCTCTGCTTCAGCATATTGGCTTTCAGAGCCTTCATCTGGGAACCTCATCATCTGTTTGTCTGGAAATTGCCCTTACGCACGCCCTTTGCTTGCGCGCTGCAAAGCCGGACGAAGAGCAAGGGGGAAGGCGATGGCTCAGGAGGAGCAAAGGCAGGAGCAGAAAGTGGGTTCGGGATGCACACGAAGGAGAACTGCAGCCTCCCAGCTGGCGGGTGTCAGCATCACGCATCCCAATTCCTGCGGCCCTGGGAGCAGGGCGGCTGTCTTTGCTGAGCAGGCTGAAGATATCTTTTTCTTAAGCAGTAAGGGTTCAGCCACAGGGGAATTTGCTGGAGTGTTTCTTGCCTATAATCAAAAAATACAGTTTTATGATTGAAACAGAAAGGACATTGAAATCGCAGCCGCAGCAAACAAATAAATTAACTTTTAATAACTTCCCAGCTACTTTTGTATTTGTTTTAGCAGAAGCCCTGCCAGAAAGCTTCAGGGAAAGAAACCGAGGCCGTGTTTACTCGGGCCATGTGTGTTTGTAACGACACCTGTAATCACTCAACGCTGCAGCCCTTAGCCCATGGGTGGTGGGGGAAAGACATGCAGGTTTCCATGTTGCTCTCAGCCATCCCAGTACAGTCTACCCACTGAAGGCAGGAGATATTTGCAGAGGTTCAGCTGAGGCTGAAAAACATTGCAGAGCCACTTGGCTTTCTCCTAAGGCATCATAAAACCCTGGCAGCTCTGAAGAAGAGCTTAGCAGGAGGTATCGCTGCAGAAGGCAGCAGATTTGTCTTCTGCATTAGCAGATGTTCAGGGCTGCTTGAGCACATCACCCGAGTGTTGACATGAGATATCAGTCTTCTTGATTGCTTCATTCTGGTTTACTTAGGAAGCATTTCTTTACTGAGAGGGTGGTCAAACCCTGGAACAGGCTTCCTAGAGAGGTGGTTGATGCCCCAAGCCTGTCAGTGTTTAAGAGGCATTTGGTCAATGCCCTTAACAACATGCTTTATCTTTTGGTCAGCCCTGAAGTGGTCAGGCAGTTGGACTAGATGATCAATGTAGATCCGTTCCAACTGAAAATATTCTCTTCTCTTCTCTTCTCTTCTCTTCTCTTCTCTTCTCTTCTCTTCCATTCCATTCCATTCCATTCCATTCCATTCCATTCCGCTGATGCTGATGCCTCCAACAGTTTCCCATTGCACTGGCACAGACCATTTACACACTGCCTGTGTGCACGTGTTTAGAGCAGTTCCCAGTCTCAACTGCATGGGCTTCAGCTGAAATTAAGCATGACCAACTTTAACAGCAAATCAAAAGGATTAACATATACAGAGGTGAGCTCTGCAGGGATGGGATGTGTCCAGAGAGGATTTGCTCTCTTCTGATGTTCACTTTGAGGCTGGACGGTCTTCACACCGAAAACCCTACTTTTTTGCTTCATCTTTTGCAGCAATTAACTTCTGCCATTGATTCACCCACCTCATGGCTAGCTCTTGAGGCAGGTGGGATGAGGGATCATTGGCTTCCATCTCACACCCTGTTTTGCAATTTTCATGTGTTTCATTTTTGCAATGTCCTGATCCTTCATCCTGACTTTTTAATATCCAAATCATCACACAACCAAGGCCTGAAATGATAAACCTTGAAAGCACATATTCTGCCTTTTTGTAAATGAAACGTCCAGAACAGCTCACCACTCCTAAAGAGTTAATTCCGGGTTTTGCCACTTTCTGTGGATTAATATTTTGCTGCACACCTCCTCTGTATGCAACAGGTTTCCCCTTTTCCTTTCAGATTTTCCTCTGGTCCTGTTGCGGAACCTGCGTCATCCCGTCTACCTGCTGGTGGTGTTGGCTCAGGTCAACCTCTCTGCCATGGTTGCTGGTTTAGCAACGTTCATGGGGAAGTTCCTGGAGAGGCAGTTCTCTCTCACGGCGTCCTTGGCCAACATGATCATCGGTAAGCATTGCTGTCAAGGCTTGCCAGCTTTTGAGCACTTCTAAGAAAATAATCTAGACGTTACTAAGAAGCACCTCTTCCTCTGGAGCTGCCAGTCTCCTTCCATTACCTACAGACAGACGTGGCACAAGGTCCTTGCCCATATGATTTCTCAGCTACTACCTACTTTCCTTCCTTTATATTGCAGCCTGAGCTTGCTAGAATAAAATCTTTTAAGACCTGGAGAAATGTTATCTAAAGCTGTTCACTATAATCAAGCAGAGGAAACCAACTCATTGCATCAAAGGAGCAAAGAAACATCAGATATGAATTGTGCATGTTTCTTTAACAGGGATTACTTTACATTGATCATTGGGTTAAAGGTCTTTAAAAAAGTAAACGGTAAATAAAATTAAAAACTGCAGAAACATATGCATTCATTTTGAAGACACTTTGCAGCAAGAGGCCAGTCAGGCTGGTGTACTGATTGTGCCTAAACTCTTCAAAATGTTTGCTATAGTCAGACTAATTGCTTATAACAGTTGGGCTAATTGTTTGCTATTGGTATTGTTGTGAAGGAAAGAAATAAGTGTTAAGCGGGATATGTTCTCATGAGATTAGACTGCTTTTGCTGGTATTTTAATATCCAGAATGTCCTGCACGGGACTGAGCTCTCCCTGTGTGAGCTTGTCATGGTAATAAAAATATGAAAAATAAAGCCCTACTCTTACAATCAGTTGGAGAGTTCAGAGATCTAGGCAGAGAAGTATTTTAAATGTATTTTTGAACAAACAGCATGCATCCTCAGAGAAAGAGTCTTCTGAAGTCTGCAACAAATAAATCAGAAGAAAGTGAGCAGAACAGACTGGCAAAGCCAGCAACCCAGGCTAAATACAGGCAGAAAGGTTAAATGCTGAAGCAGTGGTGTCCTCCACTGACGTGCCCTGCTGAGTTGTTCCCAGGCTTGATTTACCCGCTCTATTAAAGATGTGCACAGTATTTCTTGCACAAATGTATCTATCTTTTGTTCCCAGCTACTGAATCTTGCTTTGCCTTTTCCTGTATAGATCAAAAAGCTTTTTGGAAATCCCTTCCTCCTATGGGTATTTATGGGCTGAAAGCAACCTCCCTGTTGATTCTTTGTTGAATTAAACAGATTGCACTTCTTTGGTATCCCATTGTAAGGTGGGTTTTGCAAAACTCCAAGTCTGTCATGGAAACCTTCACAGTTTTGTAATGGTGACAACAGAAGTGGGCACATTATTGCATTATGCAGAAATTAAATATCCTCTCCAGGTTCCATTGATATTTTCTCCTGACTACGCTGAAAAATCACGTTTGCTGGATTAAGCATAGCTTTTCACTGGTCCCTGTGTCTTCCATGCACAGCTACCTAAGACAGCCGGTTTGCTGTAGGGTCCCACTCTTTTTGCAAAATTGCTCTTTCTTAGCATTATTCCACCAGTCCCTGCAAAAACCTTGGTCCCCTCCAGATCACCAGTGCTGAAAAACAGGAATCCAACAACAAATCCTCTTGGGCCTTCGTGTAGTGAAGGGACTGATACAGCTCGGAGGATGGAAAACAAGGACCTGCCTTTCCCAGGTGCTGTGAACATCCCTGGGGCGATGGTCGGCATCGTGGTGGGTGGTGCCATCCTGAAGCGGTTCCAGATGTCCCTGAGGCAATGCAGCGCCATGTGCGTCCTTGGCATGTTCCTCTGCCTGCTCTTGGCTTTCCCCCTCCTCTTCCTCGGCTGCCCCACGCAGAAGGTCGCGGGCATTACCTACAGCGAGAGGTACCGACGGATCCAGCTAGGCTGGGCATGGGTGGGTGGTTCTCAGGGCTGTGGGTACCCCCCATCCCCAGCTGTACTCCTTGGGGTGGAGGTGGAAGTTAAGCAGGATACGCAGAAATGGGTTTATTCCCTCTTGAGAAAGAGTTAATGATAAAATAAGGCTAGAAATTAATGCTTTCATGAATAAACAGTGAATCAGCTGCGTCCTTACTCCTTCTAACTTCATTGACTGGTGGTGAAACCCGAAGTGAACATCTTTTTGGCACAAAGAGCACAAGATTAAAATTTCATGTTGGAAAATGTGGCGCATTACTCAGAGGCAAATAATTTGGGCAGGGGCCAGCCCTGGAATCACACCTTCAGAGCTGTGGGTGCTTTCCTACACAGCTAAACACAGGCAGGACCTTGTCTTCCCTCAAGACTTGATCCAAGTTGCTGTAAATTCACATGTTCAGCATCCTGTGGTCTTGGTGGAAGCTGGTCCGAGCCCTCAGCGGGAAGCTCACCACCTCCCACGGCGTGGTGTTGCAAATACCCCAAGACCCCATGTTTGGGGCCAAATATGAAGGAAGTGGGTGCCTCCCTTGACCATTTGTGGTCAGGATGCTTTGCCCAGGCAGAGCAAAGGCTTGGGGGGTTATAGTGGAACTTCAGTGGGTCCTCATTTACGTATGGGGAAGGTTTTGTTAAGCAATCAAGTGTTTCTTTACTAATCTCAAGATATATGTAGTGTATTTTCTATATAAGATGTGTATTAATGATGCTCAATACCATACCTTAATATTTTCTTCCTGCTGTAGCTCTGAATTCGGACACCACGCCTTGGAGTGTAACCTCTGGTGTAACTGCCCCGAGAAAGCCTATAACCCCATCTGCGGCTCTAACGCTATTGAATACATCTCACCCTGTTCCGCCGGCTGCAGCGTCGTAAATATCAATGCAGACAACTTGGTCCTGGTGAGTCATTCCTACTGCGCTACAGTCCTGGCTTGGGATGGGTAATGAGGGATGACCAATGCAGCGCTTACGTCTGGCAGTTAGGTTTTCTGATGTTCGTTACTGTTGGATGAGCTCTGCATGACCCTGTGGGATGAACAGGGGAGGGTTGAGAACGTCCCAGGTAAACCCCATGTAGATGGTGTCTCTTAGCACTCTCCAGTATAACACAGCCCTTGCCAGTACAGATCTTTGGCCAAGGCAGCAAGGAGAAACCTTCTAGGCAACCAACCTTTTAGGATGTCATGGTGTCCTTCCTCATCCACTGCTCTACCCCAGGTCAGGGTTTGCTCCACAAACCCTATCTTCAGTATCTCCCATGCTACCCAGCAGCTTGAGTGGATAATGCAAGGACCTTCTGCTTTCCCTTCACCCCTAAATGATGACCAACAAGGTCACCTTTCTTAGCTGTGTTTCCTGTGGTGGGACAGGAGGACATGTAGTATGGGAAGGGCTAATCACAGCACCTAGCATGACCCCGAGTCCATGGATGCCCCTTGTATACCAGGGATGCTTTCTCCACAGGGTAAGTCAGCCCACCTCCAGGTTCCTGCTGTGAATTGCCCCATCTGTGTTCCTTGAATAGGGACCTATGGAAACCAGGCACCCAATTTAGGCATCACATGCCCAAAGTTCTCTGAAACTGGAAGTCCGAGTGTTTCCATTTCACAGGGTTGTGAATTGTGAACATTTCTCTGCTGCCAGCCAGGTTGGATCTGAGCTGGCCAGCACAGACCCCGAAAATTTAGGGTACCAGCAGGTCCCAGCTGGGGAAAAAAAGAAGAAATAAGACAGCATCAGGCAGAGTTTGATGTGAGCAGCTTTCTCTCTTAAGAAAACAATTGATAAGTGGTACTGGTGGGGATGTGTGATGCAGTCCTGAAAAACCTGGAGCTGGCCACGTGCCGTCCAGCAGCCCGTCCCTGCCCAGAAACCAGAGCCCCGGACTCAAGGCTGCTCTCGGTTATTCTCCGCTCCCCGCTTCGCCGGGTGGTTTTTCCCAGCCCTGGTGCTGCGTCAGCCTCGTGGCACTGCTGCCCGGACGATGCATGGCAGAGAGACGGGCCACCAGGGGCTTTGTGGCTTGTCCCCGTTGCTCGGAGGTTTTTGCAGCCGGGGTCTTGCTCCCCGCTCTAAAACCCTCCGAGATTTTGAGTGAAAGGAGCAGAGCCCTGCCTTGTGCCTTCACCATGTGCATCTCCAGCCCTTTGTCTCCATTTGGCTTTGTGCGAGGCCCCTCAATGTCACGACTCAGATTCTCTGTAAAAGGTGGTGGTCGCACAGATCAAGCGCTTTTTAATTTATCTAATTGCATTTTTGTTAACTGCTTTGGCCCAAATTCATCTTAGCTATTGCAGGCAGTTATCTGTGGCGGGTCCTCTGGAGACCCACCTCTCCCTCCATGACTGCAGAAGGAACCCAGATGATGAGTTTAGTTTAGTTCATTTCAGATGGCTGAAGAAGATAAATCCCAGTCTTAATTTAAAATATTAAATCCTCTTTCCTAGAGGTGGGAGGAGGGATTGCGTCCTCTTTCATCCCAGATCTCCCGCTGTGTTCTCAGCCGGGAGCAGTTCCTTGTGGGTCTCTTTATGGGCATCAGCCATGCCATTTCCCCAGGCAGTGATGTGGGAATGGGGATTTGGCCGACCCTGGTCCGCTCCTGCCTCTGGGATCACCCTTCCGCAAACTGCCATCCCGCTGTGAATCTGTCCCTGTCTGGCAGCAATAAGATCATGCTCATTTTATTTAAAGGTCTCTTCCAAAAAAAAATGAGGTTTGTTGTTTAAACAAAAGAGAACTGTGACTAAAATCTGGAGAAAAAGAAAAAAATCCATATCCCTCGCCCCGGGGCATCTTTCCTTTGCTAACGCTGTGACAGTTATTTATGACCCTCTCTCAAAGGTGAGGTTCTGCATTTTCCCCTAGCAGGTGTTTTCTGATTTAACACCCCCCTGAGCTTGGGCTCTGGCTTTGGTTGCCAGCTCTGCTCTACACGTAGCCCCTGGATGAAGGGTCTCACAGCAGGACACAAGCTGGGTGCAGGTGATGGAGCCCAGGCTGCTCCCCTGGAAATTTCCTCCGAAAGATATAACACAGGCGAGTAAGCTCACATCAGGCTTGAATGTTTTATCAGCTGTGGGTGAGACTTTCTCATGCCAAGAGTCCAGATTTACACAGGACGCCAGAGCATTCAGCTGGCAAATGACGACATTGAAATAAATCTGTGCGTAAGCAACTACAGTGCACAACAGGCGTGAAACACGGGACTGGAAGCACAAGCATAGAAGGATTGCTGCAGGGGGTAGGGAGGCATTACTGGGTCTCACACCAACGAGGCAAGGATGCGTCTGGGTTGGGAGCACTTCCAGGTGTCTGGAAGCACAGAGAGATGAACCAAGGCACCGCTGTAGATGAACCAAGCTGCCACAGTGGTCCCAGCTTCCCCACCAGCTATGTGTGTGCTCACCTGTGTGACATCTAATGATGCCCGTGGGACCTGGTGGGACCGGGACCTCCTTTTAGCTATGGCAGCATGTTGGAGGCTGGAAGTGGGGATGGGAATATGTGTTTCCTCATCCACTCAGTCTGTTATCCCCAGCCAGCTTCATTGTATATGTTTGTTTTTTTTTTTTCCCCTGCTCCCCGAAGTGTTGAGTGGTAATTACTGCTAATTATTTACAGACAAAACCTAAACATCCTCCCTGCCTCTGACAGCTGGCAGCTATCCCTGGTATCTCCATAGCCTTGAGCAGATGAGCAGCCTCTGGCTTTTCTCTCCTCTTTGCAGAACTACACCAACTGCAGCTGCATCTCCGAAAACGGGCTCGCGGGGTTCGCCAAGCCCGGGACCTGCGGCACCGGCTGCTCCCACCTCTTCCTGCCCTTTGTGGTTCTGTCTTGCCTGGCGGGGATCCTTGCCAGCACGTCCCACACGCCGTCCTTCATGCTCATCCTCAGGTGAGCAGATTGGGTTGGTGTTGCGTTAAACAGTAAGGTGGTTTGGCAGAAAATAAACCCCCTTGCGTTCCAGCTTGTCCTCAGATATCAGAGGGGCTGGGGGCGGCTAGGTTTAATTTCTGAGTGATGTCCAATTCAACACTGTAAGTCCGGTCGTGTTCTATAGATATTGAACTACCACGATTATGGATGCGAAAATAGTGTAATACACTTTCAATCTAGTCGCGTTCTGCGAACTATCATGGCCAGACTTAAGAAGTTTGGTTGCATACAACAAACTATCATGGCTAGATTTTAATGAACAGTACAGTTTATGAAAGCAACAGAAGTACAGATTCTTTTGGATTGGTGGTGATAAATCCACTGTCTGAAAAGCACATGCAAGTACCAAGAATACAGTCGACTACAAGCGTGCTAAATTATGGAAAAAATCTATAGAGGTTTGTAAGTTTCCTGGGGAATCACTTGGTATAACCGAGGGTTCAAATCTTACCCAATAGGCATCCCTATGGGGGGGAAGAGGCGTTCAGCCCGTCGACTCATCCCAGAAGTCAGCAATGTCCTCCTGACTTGTCTGTGATGGCATCTTTCCTAGCATTCCTCCTCTCTTCAGCCCTTTTATACTATTTTCTTATTTTCAGGTGGAGCTTGAGTGACTCTAGTTACACGTACCTATGATATAAAAATCTCCTCACTTTACTTTTAAAGGTATATGCTAGAGAAAATTCAGAGCCCATGCTCAGTGAGGGGTGGTCGCACCTTGAAGGCAGGTAGCCTTTGGGATGGAGGTGTGTTTTGGTATTATAATGAGAATATAATGAACAAAGTTCACCCAGAGGACATGATTTTCCGTGTCACTACTCCAGAACTGCGCACTTACTTCTGATATAAATCAGAAGTAAGGCAATAGCGTTGACAGAACCCCATTGTTTCACCTCCTTGCCTCAGCGGATTTAATGCAGGGACCTTCCATTCTTGTTCCAGTAGTTCCAGTTCCCCATCCCTGTGGTGATATCACAGAGCCTGGCTGTGGTATTTCCACTTCGCTCCACCCTCTGTGTTGTTTCTCTTAGAGTCAGCGCACCAAGCTCGCCTGGCATTGCTAACATCTAAGGTTGCAGGTTATGTTGCTTAGGGAATTACTGCAGAACAGATTTCATGTATATCCACTGCATTCCACCCTGGAGGTTCACCTTCCCTTGAGAGGGGGACATTTCAGTGTCACCTCCAGCAGTTATTCCGCTGTTGGCCGTGGTCTCGGTGCAACCAGAAAAGGCATCCAGAGGTGGTGTTTGGAAAACCAAGGGGCCCTTGAATGGAGGAGGAAGGTTCTCTCCAGCTGAGGGACTGGGGGGTTAAATCAGCCCTATATTGTACCTCATGCCCAGTTCCTCCTGTTGCTTTTACATAGGTTTTGCATGTGTTGGTGCAGGGAATGGGGAACAGGGATTCCCTGCTCCTGTCATCTGGCAGTGCATGTGGTTGTCCATCTTGTAGGCTATGTCTGGCTCGGGAGCAGGCTGTGCTTTGTTAGTAAAGACCTGGCATGGCTGGGCAGGACAGAAACATTGAGCATCTTGTCTCAAATGTTGAAGTAGGAGAGACCTTCAGGACTCGCTCCTGAAGACCCTGCACTAACAGAGCTCCTGCTACCCTAACACTACACAGGCTTTCCCGAGGTCTCTGGCTGTTCCTGCTGATCCCTGCAGAGTTAAGCAGCAAGTGGAGATTTCAGGCTGCTGGAGGCTTTATCATGGAACCACCAGTGCTGCATGGCCAATTGCTCTTGCAGGCAACGTGGTGTTGACCAACAGGCTCAGGCAAGGAGCGGGCGGTGGGTGAGTGGGTGTCACGCCATGCCAGGCCCCCACGGCACCTCCACCCACCAACAGGGCTCACTGGGACCCCCCATTGCCCTCAGCACCCCCCATTCCTGGTCTCAGCACAACCTTGAGATCCAACAGCCATCCTGTTCCTTCTCCCCACCCACGGCTGATACCTCAGTAATGAGATGCACCATTAACTCAGCGTTAATTTAGCACGGCAGTACTGTGGCACTTTTTGACGCAGCTCTGTGTTAAGAAGTTTAATTATCTTCCTTCCTTCTGATGGATCTCGCTTGAATACAGCCTCCCTTCCCAGTGCAGAGAAGCAATTAGGACTCTAGTTTCCCGCACCCTTGGAAAGGTGCCTGTGGGGCAGGCAGCGGCAGGCTGGAGCCAGCCTCAACACGAGCCCCAGGCTGGTGGGGCTGGAGTCTGGGATGGGCAGGAGAGGCTGAGGCTGTGCTGGGGGAGAGAGGAAAGCCATGGGGAAATCTCTGTGTTGGTCTGCAAATGATATTTCCAAGCACATTTCTGTGGTCAAAGCACTCCAAACAGTTGCTTTTTAGGGAAAAGCTGTGGTCAAAACCTGTTTTTACCTTGGCTCCCAGGCGTTATTAAATCACATTTTGTGCTACGAATGAGCTATGCATGCACCAGGCAGTCAGAGAGGAAAGGGAAGCTGAATTTCCTGAGGTGTGCTGACCTGGAGGTCCTCCGCCTCCCAGTCCTCTCCCATGTGTGACCCCAGCAGGAACCACAGCCTGAAATATTTATTTCAGAAAACTGGGGTGCCACCAAAATATACACTGGGGCATCCCACCTCAAAAAAAAGCCACTTCCTCAACATGTAAATCACTTTTCTCTTTCAGTTACAAAAAGCATCACTTGTATTGCTTGTGTTTGGCAGAGCCAGCAGCTATATTGGTTTCTGTTTGTGTTTTACTCATACAGATTGTTTAAATTAAAAGCAAAAATACTTAGCTGAGCTCCTCCCTGTCTCTTACGGAGTTTGGTAGGGTTTTCAGGCCAAGAAAAGGCCGTGGAAAGCTTATAGCCCTAATGAATGAAACTTCATCATTTTTGCTGATGTAAACGGGAACTGCCTGGGGCCCTTGGTGGTTGGGTTGAACAATGACTTTTTGGGTGAGGTGCTGTAAGCTTCGTGCGATGCCAGGAAGGGAAACATCCATCTTTGCAGAAATGCCAGCGGGCACACTTTCCATTTTGTTTTTCAGGAGCATCCAGCCTGAAGACAAATCATTTGCGGTTGGGATACAGTTCATGCTGCTGAGAGTTTTAGGTAAATTAAAACGTGTTGAAATGCCATCCTGGAAAATCACGGCAACTTGCGGATTCGTGGGGATTTCATCCCTGAGCAGCCCCAGGGCTACAGAAGTGCTGTTTATTCAGAGTTTCAGACTGACAAAAGCCTGTCCTAAACCAGGGAAAGATGCTGCCTTGCAGGGCCAGGGGGGGCTGCACATGGTGGGGAGGGGAACAAGGCATCTCTGTGGGGCTACTTCTATGGGGCTAAATAAAAGAGGGCAGGAAAGAAGTTTAGGTCCAGGAGGACAGCCCTTGTCTGTGTGCAGATACTGCCATGTTCTCCTCCGGCATATCAGGGTGGCTGCAAACCACGTCCTGTGATCCTACTAGTTATTTTTCCTATGGTGAAATTCATGTTCACCTGGAGGCTCCCAGGACGTGCCACGGCAGTCGTGGGAAGGAGCGTATATGCACAATGCATGGAGGAGGTGAGCATCATTCCTGGGATAAGCGATAGCCCCTTATCAAAGAGCACTGAGAAAGGACCATCTTGCGTCTTGGTGGGGTGCCAACACACAGCCAGCCCTTGGCACGCTGTGCAGGACCAGTGGCTTCACGGGCCACAGCAAAGACGACCATCCCCAGCCCCTTTCCACCCCCTTAGCACATGGGAAAGTAACCAGGGCTGGCCCTGTCCCAGCAGAAGCGCTCCCGTACCGTAACAAAGCCCCCTCTGACCCCCTGCTTCCAGCGTGGATGCCGGGCCCCGTTCTGTACGGCAGCGCCATTGACACGACCTGCATCCTCTGGGAGAAGAAGTGCGACAGGAAGGCAGCCTGCAGATACTACGACAATAACCTCTTCAGGCAAAGGTAGGGATGAGCGGTCAGGGTAAGGGCTGAGGGGGCGGAGGGAAATCCGGGGGGAACGTGGCATCAGGTCACCCCCGATGTGGGGTAAGTTGTTGCATACGCCATGGTAAGCACACAGGGACACTCGCGTCCTCCTGGCCCGTGCGGACTCTCAGCAGTGCCCAGGAATGGTTTGGCAAGTCATTGGCACAAGCCAAAACCCTGCCAAGGACCATGCTAACTTGCTGCTATAGAGCACAGAGCTCCACTGCCAGGACTGCCTGCGTTATAGTGAGAACGATCGTTCACTGGACAAACCTCCCAGGGACACGGTAGAGTCCTCATCACTGAAGATTTTCAAGATGTGAGTGGACAAAATGCTAGATAATCTCATCTAGGCTCCCTTTCCCATGAAATGTTGGGCCAGATGATCTTCTGAGGTCTCTTCCAACCTGGGCTGTTGTGTGATGCTATGATTACTCATTTTGCCAGCATAGACACAAGCAGCCTGTCCTGACCCTTCTCCGTGGAGGTAACGCAGCAGCAGGGGTGCCCCCAGCCTCAAAGCTGCCTGTGAGGTGGTGCAGGGTCCACGCAGGGTGCCTTGCACCCGGGGGTTCCTCTTCCAACAGAATGGCCCAGCTCAACAGGCAGAAGACACCAAATCCAGACTGGGCACTATGGGAGGCTAGAAGGCAGCTGTAGGTGGTCTTCCAGCCCCACTGCAAATTCATCATTGTTGAATGACTCACTGACCAGTAGCTGCAGCAAGTCCTTTTCACCCTCAACCCCAAGACATGTTTTTATATGCCTCCTTCTTACCAGGAGGTATGATCTCTTAAAGTAACACCAAAGTGCATCTTGATAGCTACCCCTCCTCTTTCTGCCCCCCTTCTCAGGACCCAGGCTTGCAGCAGTTCCTTGCCCACTGCTGAATGTGCCCAAGGAGCCTATCCCTGTGTCCGGTGTCTGCTGGGTGCCTGGGGACATTGGGTGTTGGTGCTTGGTGCCCATAGGAACAGCCTTGCTACCCTGATTTATTGTGTTTCCACACCGCAGGTATCTTGGTCTCCAGTTTTTCTTTGAGGTGGGTGCTTTCCTGTGCTTTGTGACCGTGTATGTGATTCTCAGACGGCAGGAGAGGGAAGCCAGCAATGCAGCAGAGACAAAGGCAAACCCAGAGAAGGAGAAACTGGCAGGAAACTCCATAAAGATCCCAGAATCCAAAGTGTGACACCAAAAATGTGAATTGCGATCCGTATCCGGGGAGCTGAAGCCATGTGAATCACCCAACACTTGAACTGTGAAGGATGGATGCTTGGAGTCATGGACGATGGGGCTGCTTCCTAATCTTCTGGGTGGGATGTACTACTTCTGTACTGCTGCGAGAGTCTGTCCATACGCTGTTCTGCGCCTCCTCCTCCACCTCAATGGTGCAGCTTGCTCCTTCACGTGGATTAGTCCACACACGTTAACCTTTGGACACTGCAGTCTTCTGGATTTATGTCCTCCAAAGCATTTGTTCCTGCTGACAGTCTCAGTGGTGCCAGCACTGAGCTTTAACCATACAGCTGAAGGGTTTTGTGTTTTTTTTTTTAATAAATGATTTTTAAGAAATGGGTTTGTACTGAACCCATACATCTCCATGAATGATGGTCTGTCCTTGCCCCCAGAATGTCAGTTGTGCTCATTCCTTTTGCTCTCGTGGTATTAGATGGTCTCTCTTCCTTGAAGGCTTCATCCAGCTCCAGTTGACATTGATGAGATTTTTGTCCCAGGCCGTGGACCATTGCAAGGACCGACTCACATGCTTCACCCAGCTGCTGTGTAGATGCTGCTTTGGTGGTGAGGGGCAGGGATGAGGATGCTGGGGAGGACATCAAAAGGAACTGCAGGTCCAGCCCAGGAGAGAAATTCCAATACCTGCAGACTTGTAGCGCTTTGGCAGCATGGCCACATTTTGCAGCAATAATAATAATAATAAATCTTATTTTTGCATTATCAGTACTTGTCCCAGGGATGGAGGACCAGAAAGGAAGATTGAACCCAGCCCTCTTGCAGACTGGGCAGAGCTCATGACTAAGCCATTTGACCACAGAGCCAGACAGCCTTGCTGTGCTCCTTGAAGGGGTTACTGTCAGATGCAGCTGTAATTATGGGGTGAAAGTTGAGTATGGTGTTATTTTGGTGCAACTGCCTCCTTTTTCTGCGTTCTTCCCATCTCAGGGCTCCTTTCCACCCAAGCACAAATTGTGTTGCTGGTCTCATACCATCAGTTTGCAACCACAGACCGTTGGGTAACATGTAATTTTTGGCTCCAGGATGAAATTCAGTAGAGAAACCAAAACTTCTAAGTTCAGCCCAAATATGCAGAATAGAAAAGAAGTACACAGTGGAGAACATTCATTAACTCCTCACACCCTGGCAAATATCCTATGGTAAGATCTGGGGTGTGTAGAAATGTACAGTGGAGGAGGGTGGAAAGGCCAGTGGTTAAGTGGCTGGTTTAGATATTTCACCAGACTGTTTGCCCAGCCATTTTGAGAGACCCAATTAACATACTTCAGAGTGAGAGACTAATTTTATTTTATTTTTTCAGGGTTTTTTTTTTTTCACAGTTTTTGTGCAGTGCCTTTTGTTCATCGAGGAGATGGTTAGGAGACTCTACAGCCCTGTTCACAGGTACCTACACACAGAAGTGACTTCTGCCTCAAAAGAAGGTGTTGGAAGACAGCCGTGAGAGTGGATGCTGAAGAGATGTAGGTGGACCCATTCAAGGGAGGATGGGTAGCATATGCTCACCATGAGCATCGGAAAGCCAAATCTGGAGGAGTTTTGCACTATTCTCAGTTTTCAAGCCATGACTAGGTAGCATCTGTTCCTAAACCAGACTGTTAGCAGGTGTGGAATAAGAATGAGGTTCTTTGGACAGGAGTAGGGAAGAGACAGTACACGATGTTCACAGTTGCCCCTCCAGCTCTTGGCAGCCCATAAATTTGTGGCATCCTGGCTGCATCTGGCAGAGAGGAAGGTTCTTTCCTGGCTAAGCACAAGCCCTCGGCTCACAGACGGTTTCCTGCCTTGTTCAGCACAACCTCAAGTCGCTCCAGGGTGCTTTCCAAACCACAACAAACTAATAACAACACAATTCATTTTGTATGGCGTGAAAAGTCGAGACCTGCAATGTGCTTTGCCAGGAGTACCCCTGGATGGGGTTGCAGAATGACTTTATAAAGTCAGAAAGGCTGCACCTCCCTCCCGTTAGGACAGCTGACTTCAGGTGGGGACCAGACCATGCTCGAGCAGCACAGCCTGGCTGGTGGCCACTGCAGAGGTCCAAGGAGTCCTGGGCTCTGTGTTTTGGTCTGCCAGTGCAATCCTTCTGCAAAATCGCTGCCGACCCTTTGCTCATCCTGTGCTGCTGGGTCTGCCATGCCGGGCTGTTGGGCAGTGGTGGGGACGGGCTCAGGGGGTAGCTGTGCTCTTGCAAAGCAGCCAGCATAGCACTAGACTTCTGTTACCAGTCAGAGGGAGACCCTCAGAGGGATGACTGTGCAGCCTTTCTGAAAGCCCTCCAGATTGCATCAGCTCTTTCTTAATCCTCTTGATTAGCAAAGCAGTGGTGCTGCTTGTAGAAAGGAGGAGAAAAGAGGAAAAAAAAAAACCTTTACACAGCAATTTGTCTTGTAAGTTTGTTCACAAACAGCATCATGCAAAAATAAACAGCGAGTTCAGTTACCTCCCTTGGATTCACAGTGCTATTTCAGGCTGCGCCATCCCTTGGCCATCTGACTGGACTGATGGCCAGGTCTGCTGGGCTCACGATGGATGCAGAAGCAACCTGCAGGATGGCCTGGCCAGCTCACTCCCAACACGGCCTGTTCTCACGGCTGGGCTCAGGACTCTACATCCATTTTCCACTTGGAAAACTCCGATCACATCACACAGAGATTTTTCTCAGGTAATGCACAAGCTGGTACAGCCTGAATTCTTCCTCTCCTTGTTACCCCTCCAGCAGAGGAGAGTTCCCTGTGGGTAAGCATCCTAGGCAATTGCCAACAGCGTGTCTTAGCTTTGTGGCCAGCTATGGGCCTGTTATTATGCTTTTGCTGTGGTAATTGCCATTAATTTGGGCTGGAGTTTCTATAAAGAGAAATAAAACCACTTTTTTCCCTTCCCCTCCTCTGTACTCTTTAAGAACACTGTTGAAAGGGACTGTCTTGCAAGAGAAGATTAAAAAGAGGTAGTTTGGAAAGGCTAGCTCCCACTGTCAGCAGGGAGGAAGATAAAAACCAGGAAAAATGAAAAGATTGTCAGCACCAAGGTAGGAGGAGGAGTGTTTGATGGAGAGCAAGGGGCAGGCAGGTAGGAGGATTGCAAAAAAAGGAAGCAAAAGAAGCAAAGGAAGGTGTAGCATCAGCAAAATCCACCCTGTGCTGTTATGCTTTGCCAGGTTTTCCCCAGAGGAAATATTCCCTTGGAGATAGCTTAAAATAGATTTTACAAAGCACTTAAGGATATACCTCAGGCAACAGCCATAAATTGCATAGGGGAGGTTAACATGAGTCAGTCCAGCTGGGCCATAACTCCATTGACTTTGTTCAGTCTTGCTCCTTTGTGCTCCGGAAGGCTAAAGGAGATAACCTACAGCAATGCAGGTATAGGAAAGACGTCCAGGCCAGGAACTGAATGCACTGGGTGTTTCTGTGCAGCACTTTGTAGTACCAGGGGTCACAGACCTGAAGGTAGAACAGTGCCTTTAGGGCTGGTGAGAATTGCACAGGGTCAACAGAATGAATTTAAACAGGAGGGAAGGCTATTTCCACAACTACAAGAAGGCTTTGCAAGGTGCAAGGAGGTTGGGTGGGTGGCACCAGCTCCAGCAAACGCAGCAAGCTGGTTAGCAGAGACAGGTAGCTCTGCAGGAAAATATCTCCAAGGGTGGGAGCTGCTTTTGTGCAGAGTTATCACTTTTGAATCACCCTGCTCATGTCAGTCCCTTGCGAATTCATCTGTGGGCTACAACATCTTTTCATCATGCTGACACTCTTTATACATACGTTTTTAATGTGGTCATGGTGGCTGGTCTCCAGTACCATGCAGCCTCTGGTTTAAGCAGTCACTAAATATAGCATTGTAGGAGACCCTCAAGGGCTCAACTGTCCTGTCTTGAGGGTCAGGATCACAGGTACCTCTGGAGGTCATCTAGTCAGCAAGACCATCACCAACACTAGATGAAGGCAGCTGTGACTTTGACCTGACCTAGAAAAACCTCCAAGGATGGAGAGGCCACAGCCTCCCTGGTGCCAAGGCTGCACCACCTTTCTGGTGAAAAATGCTTTTCCTAGTGTCCAGCCTGAACAGCCCAAACCACATCTGGTGGCTGTTGCCCCTTGTCATGCTGTCTGCTGTGGCTGAAAAGAGCTTAGATCCATTCTTTCTACCCTTGAGGTGGCTGTAGGGTGGTGTTAGATCACCCTTAGCATCCTTTGGGGTAGACTAAACAAACCAGTTCCCTCAAACTCTTCCCATTGACCATGTGCCCCAGGTCCTCCCCAGGCACTCTCCATTTTATCCCCATCCTTCTTGAACTGGGGAGCCCAAAACTTCACACTACATCCCAGGTGTGGGCTCACCAGGACTGAGTATAGGGGATAAAAACATTCCTCAAGATCCTTCTGATGCTGGCCAGCACACAGTTTGCCTTTCTCATGATGAGAGTGCTCTGATGGCCTAAATTCAACTCAGTGTGCACTGTAATCCTTTTCGGCGGGTCCCTACTCACCCAGGGAGTTCCCAGCCTGTACAGGTGAGTGGGTTTATTTTGACCCAGGTGCAAAGTACCTCACACTTCTTGATGAACTTGCCAGAGGTTTCTGTTGACCCAACCATCAAGTTCCTCAAGGACCCTTTGGATTGAAGCTGTCGCATTCATCATGTCACCTCGTCTAATTTAGTAACTCCTTCAGACTTGCTGAGAAGCGTTCTGTCTCATCATAGATGTCACGGACAGTATCAGCCCCAGTATTGATCCCTGAGGACCAGCAATTCCCCTTGCTACCAGCCATCAGCTGGATGTAGAGCCGTTGATCACTACCCTCTGAGCCTGGCAGGCCCACCAGTTTTCAACCCATCTAACATCCCTCTGCCCACAAGCCCACACCTTCGCAGCCTCTTCTGGTTGTCTGGGACTCAGATCGTCACAATTTTTCATAGATGATAGAGAGTGACTTTGCAAACATGTCAGCCAGCTCCTTCATCAGCCTCCAGTGAAATCCATCTGACTCCATGGATGTGAATGCTCCAGCTTCTCTGAGTGGTCCTGCTGGTCCCTGGGCTCTCCACTTACTTCCCCAACCACCCTGGGGGACACAAGGGCTAGGAGATGGATTTGTCTGTAAAGACAGAGGCTAAAAGGGTTTTCTGAGCACTTCGGTCTTTTCCATAGCATCCAATACCAGCTGTTTTCCCCATCCATCAGTGAAGTCACTTTTTCACTGATCTTTTTTTGACAAGTAGAATACCCATAGGATCCCTTCTTGTTACCACATTGTCCCTCATTGGCCTTATCTCCAGCTGGGCTTTGGTGTGCTGGATTGTGTCCCTAGGAGCCCAGGCAATGCATTGCACTCACTCCTGTGGTGTGCTCTCTTCTTGTGTTTTAGCTCAGTGATAAGATACTTATCAACAGCCTTCCCCTGAAATTACTGTTCTTCCTGCCCAAGATGATGGCTTATCCTGGGTTCTTAAAAGTTTTCTTTACAAACAGCCCCACTCTGCTGGGAACCCCAACCCTCTATGGCTGCTCCTGGAGGATTCTGCCTAGCAAGTCTCCAAACAAAAAAAGATCTGCTTTCCTGAGGCATAACTGCTGTTCACCTTCCCTGCCTTCCTCCAGATCCTGAGCTTGTCCACCTCATGAGAGCAGCAGCCCCAGCTGTCCCTGTGGCCTTATTTACTTTCAGTTTTTCTCCATGATAGAGCATCACCTTACTCAGCCCCTGTAGCATCTGCACCAGGAAATTGTTACCTGTCCAGGTTTTTCCCTTTGGTTGGAAGGATGGAGATCACACGTGGGTCCCCACTCCCTCACACCCTGGGTACTGTATTCGTCTTTATCTGCTGAGGGTGTCCCCTGGCTGAGTCAGTGATGCCCACATGGGTAACAGCCATGGGAAGCTGGAAATTTGGACGAGCCTCAGCAATTTTTCCATAACATCATGGATCTGGGCTCCAGGCAAGCAGCAAACCTCCCTAAATGACAGGTCTGGCCAGCAGGTAGGTGTTTCTGTGCTGCAGAGGAGCCTCCAACCACCAGCACTGCTGCTGTAGTGACCTGAGGTCTCTAACAGCCTGAGGTTTCTAGCCCAGAACTTCCCCTGATGGATCCAGTTCCCCCTCCTCTGTTACCAGCCTTGAATCCATTTTCTTGGCAGACCTAACCCAGACCCATGCGTTTTTCACCCAGTCCGGACAAGCTTTCTGTACCAAGAGCTGCGTAACATCTCTCAGTAGCCAAGACAGTATGATGCTGGTAGAGCAGTGGTACCCGAGACAGTGAGGCACCACCCCAAAGTACCTCAACAAGTTACTCCTCAAACCGTCCTCAAACCAGAAGGAACTGAGACACCAAAATAAAGCTGAACCAGCCCTCTCAGAGCTGGCCTTCCCCTTTTGCCCGCGCTGCCCAGACCACTGGTCAGAGCACTGGGAAGCCCTTCAGAGCAGCCAGCTCAAATCTTCTTGCAAAATTAACACACTTCCTCTTGTCTTTCCTCGGGAAACACAGGGGAAAACCTGATTGTTATCCTCTTGACAGCAACATTTTTTTTACTTATCCATTACCCTTTGACCTTCCCTTTTCTGGAGTAAACAAACCCAGCAGATTCAACCTCTGCCTCCTAGCTCACGTTGTCTAAACCCTTAATAAATCCATCACTGTCTGCTCCAGTCTCTCTCTGTTTCCTCCATACATCTCTGAAGGTGCAGCACTCAGCTAAGCACAGCTAGGACTTCTTCAGTACTGGCCAGAGCAGAAAAGTGATGATGCTCAGTGCTAACACCTCTGGAGGGCAGTTTCACCCCCACAAGCCTCCATCAACTGGGAGAACCCACAGCACTGGAGCATGGTTGTGTCCAGGACAGGGTCTGCATGCCCAAGGTACCACTCGGCTGCAGGGGAGCTGGGGAGATGGCATGAGAGAGGGTGTGGGGGATCAGCACAACGTTTGACAGAGACTGACACTCGAAGAAAAGAAGATAGGGAGGAATTTGAAAAGTTTCCCAAGATCGTCTGATTTCCTCAAAGCAGGGCCAAGGCCACCTCTGCCATCCCTGATGAGATATAACCCAGTCCTTCCAAGCAGCCCCTTGCCAGAGGCCAGCAATTACTCAGGCAGAAGATGTGACATCAATGTCCCAGCCCGGGAGGATGCCTGCCTCGTTACCGAGGAGTGACAAATGGCGGTGCAAATGGTGAGAGCAGCAAATTCAGTAATTGCTCTTGTCAACTGTATTAAATTGAGACAGCTTAACGCAGCAGTTCTTTGGGTGTCCCTGGCCAACACCCGGGCTTCATCCAGCCAGCAGTAGAGGGGGAGCTGGGTGCCTTGAAGTCCCACCAAGCACAGATGAAGGCTCAGAAAAGGCCACAGCTGCAATTCCAGCACTTGGCATGGTGAGATCCTGCTCATGGCTGGGATAACCCTCTCCACAGTCTCTTACACAAGGCAGGGATGGACCAGCACCTCAAAATGGGGTTCATAAAAGCTGAGGTGCAGTACTGGGAGTTGCCTGAACCCAGCAGAGTTAAATACTAGGGGGGTGTGAGGGAGATCTCTGCCTAGAAAGCCTTAGCACCTCTCTTTTTTCATCCAGTTGCCCCATGATTAGCAGCTTGCTTGGGGCAGAGGAACCCAGACTCCAAACCTCCATCCCCATGAGGGTTTTCAACGCATTGCATCTTGTAGACATCTGCACTGGTGCTATTCCTGGCATTTTAACCCCTTCCCACTAAACAGCCTATCTGCTGGGCTGTAGTCCAACCTGTGAATATTCGCTGTTGGTTCAAATCTCTGCAGGCTGGAGGAGAAAAACATCAGCTGTTTGCCAAAGATTCAGTGAACCCGGTTCGTTCGTGTCTGTCTGTCTGAGTGGGGAAGGATCCAAGGCATTTATGGAGCTGAGAGCTACTTTATAGGTAAGCACAATGCTCATTCTTCTGGAAAAGAGCAAAGCTAAAGCTTTTAAATGACCTAGCTACCCCTTGATCTACTTGTCTCAGCTAGATCTCTCCCTGGGGTGCTCCTGGCCACCCTGCAATCAAAGTCCAAAGGGTTTCTCCTGGTTGTCTGCTGCTGTTAAAGGAGCAGTTTTTTCAGCAGAGGGGATAGGCATGGTCTCATGGATTTGGTGACTGTTTGCAGAATGCCAACAAAAAAAAGTGTATCAAAACCCACTGAATGTTTCTATTAAAATTCACTCAAACTGCCTTCGGCAACCTGAAAGCTGTTCCCAGAAAATGCTCATTGAAGACACTCAGTTTGTTGCGGAACCACGAAGAATTGCTGTGCCCGGCCATAGCATAGGACTGAGGCAGAACTGTGAAAGAAATCTAGTCCCCAGGCTGGGGAAGAGGAGGGCAAATAATTCATATATGTATATATGAAAGGTAGAAAACTTCTGTTTAGGAAGGTCTGGGAAGTTCCCACCAGGATACTGAAAAGATGAGCCAAGGCATCACTGAAGTACTACTAATTAACGGCACAGTTAGCAGAGGTTGGGGCTTTCTGGAGGATCTTAGAAAGGGAAAATGGAGAAATCAGGCAGATCCAGACCCAGCTCAGTCCTGAGCACCAGAAAGATGCTGAAGCAATTGCTAATCCATGTACAATCACTTGGATAATAATGTCATGGATTGTCACAGACAGATCACATCAAACATTTAATTTCTCCTTTAGGCAGGTAACTGGCCCATCTGGGGAAGCTGTGCTACCTCTTGACTTAAGTAAGAATTTTGACCCTACCCCACCATATTCTCATAAACTAATTATCAACCATATGAAATTATTGTACAGAGGGGAGAAAAAAGAAGGGGAAAGAGCATGCTTAATTGGAAAGCTTCAGTTCCAGGGGTTATGGGTAATTTACTGCCTACCCAAAAGGATTTATCTAGCAGAATCTCACTAAGGTCTGCCCTGTCTCTGGCACTAATCAATATTTTAATTAATGACTTGGATGATGAGAGAAAGAGGAGCTAATAAAATTTCTGCCTGCAGTCATGAGTGCTGCCGATGCCAGGATTAGAATTCAATTCATTCATGGCAGATTGGAGAAATGGCCTGAAATCGATAATGCTGGGATTCAACACTGAGAGCAAAACGGCAGTGCTGAGGAAGGAGGGCTTGGGTGCAAAATCTGCCCTGCAAGAAAGGGGACGTGGCAGCCACCTCTCATACAGAGTAGCTGTAAGGAGGAGGGAAGAGCAGTTGTTTCTAGGAGAAAAAAAAATCAGTTGGGGAAAAGATGTAGGCAGAAGAGCAGGAAAAAGCTTCAACTGCAGTGAGATGCCCAAGCAGACTATAAAGCCCTGGGTGCATCCATGGAAGGTTTTAGGAATGGGAGATGCAAGTATCCATCTGTCTAATCCAAAGTCACAGGGTGACTATCATAAAGGCAAAGTCTTTCCTTAGACCAAGATATACATGAGGCTGTTGAGCCCCTTCCAACCTGCCCTTCCCAGGCTCTACTGAAGCATTGCAGAGCAGCGAAATGGAGGGAACCTCTTGGGACCCTGTGGGGGTGCCGTGCAAGCTGGCACTGCTCGGGAGCTGGCAGCACTGCCGGGATCGCCGCTGTGTCGGTGCTGCCAGCTGTGTGACCGTGAGTGAACCTGACAGGCGACCTGTTCAGTGTGGTCACAGGAAATATTTTCCCAAAGAACAACTTTTTTCACCTGCGCGTTTTGCTAGGGGGCGGGAGAGCTAAAGCCAAGACTTATTTGTGTGTTGAAAGGATGTAAAATCCATATAGATCTTGGTAATGCCCGGAATTACATCAGGCATGGTTGCAAATGTAAAAGGGAAGAACATCTCTTAGTTTAAAATATCTTCTGTCAGATGGGGAGCAGGAGAGCTTGCTTTTGGGGTTTCTGCTGTGGTCCAGCATCTGAGACAGGTTATAGAGCAATGCAAAGCACTGCTGTGATTTGATCTGGCAGCACCCATGTCCAACAACACGTGCCTTGGTCTTGTGGCTTGTTCCCCAGCCGGCGACATGAAAGAAAGCAGACCCCGGCACGGAAATGTGTAAGAGAAATTCATGTTTCCTGTTGGAGATCACTGCACCGTGCAGGCAAGCATGAAAACAGCCTCCGGCGCAGCCATCAGTCAGTTCGCTGCCTTGCTTTGTGGGTTTTGACCACACATCTGGGTCGAGGGATAGGAACAGAGCCAGCATCCCAGGGGCTCTGCAAGCCCATGGACTCCAGGGTTTCAGCCAGGCTTCCCACCCCAGCACCAGGGGAGGTGTGGGAGCAGATTTTGGGATCTGACGGTCCAGTAGCACGGACCCTGCGGTGTCTTGATTGACAGAGACTATCCATGAACCAGGCAATACGAAGGCTCACAGGCCCTGCAGTCCTGCAGCAGGTAGAGAATCACTGAATCACACCTGCGTGGCCTGATCTGATGCTGCTTTCCAGAAGGTCTCACACTGGAGCAGCTGCAGCCCAACAGAAGTACTGCAAAGAAAGGGTCACCTGCCTTTTCCATCACGCCAAAAGAAAGGAGGAATGGGAAAGCCGAGGGATTCATGGCTTCAGGAAGGATCTGAGCTGCTCCTCTGCTTCTCTGTGCTGCGACTGTATCTTGTTGCACCACTTAAAGTGGCACAGATGCTTCTCCGCTGCATAACAGGTTATCACCCCCATTTTTTTACTTTCTACAGGGTCTCTAAAGGTAGAGTTTCAGTTTTCCGAGAAAACTGCAGTCATACAAACAGCTGGAGCCATGCACTGACTCTGGGAGAGCTCACAAGTAGAGCAGGGGCAGCACCACTATTTGGACAGGAGATCATCAAGAAAAGACTATGTCCTGCAGGAAACATTACTGTCATCTAATGGTTGGCTTTGCTCTTGGGTTTGATCAATGACCCACCACCATTTGGGGTCTGCCTGGTGCATGGCAGGGAGAGGTAGGAGACAGCCATGCTTTCCAAAATAGTGCTTTTTTTAGACAACAGGAACCAAGAAAGAAATATCTCAGATCCCATGAAATCCTACTGGTTGCTTGGGTGGGCTTTTCTTGTAAGCAGAAATTGCACCATCATACCAAGACCAAGAAAATCATCCCTGTTAGCCATTTATCTGATGAATCCCTTCTTTGTTTCCTGTTCTGAAGTGCTTTGTGGCATTTGACTGTCCTTTTAAAGAGGTTCTTGCATTGCAGTCCTAGTTACTTGGGTCAACATTTCCTTGCAGAGCTGTGACACCGAAGGTGACAGAGGACCTGCCATTTACAAACCTTTCTTCATTCAGCTGAATCTCAAAGTACTTTCAGAAAAAAAAAAGAATTAATGAGCTGTACATTGAAGAATGACCATCCTATCCATGGGATGCAGCCTTCTCTGGGGTGACCTCCCTGTTCCTTGGCCAAGAGCACGGCAGGGCATAGGGGGAGATGGCAGCTGCCTGAACACACAAGAGGCAGAATTTGCTGGGATTTGGCCAAGATGCTGGGCTTTCATTATAAGAGTTTTAAGCTCATATCATCCCTTTAAATTAAATTGGCATTCACCAGAATTCACATGCTGTCCTATGCGGAAAAGTTATGACCCCTTGCACTTTGAGGCATAAAATTATTTCCTCGTGTTGCTAAGTTGAATGCGTTTTTCTACTTATTGCTGGATGCCCTCCCCTCTTCTCTTCCTGTTGTGCTTACTTGAAGGTCCAAGACAAACAGAGCAGAAAAAATCAGGAAGTCTCTTATGTGTTTAGAGACAGGTTGAGTAATGATTACTCACGAAATATGAAATTCATCTTTGGGGTTTAATGTACTTATAACAAAGTTGTGCGGGAGCTTGTTGTTGAAGGCTCTGAAATCATTGTGGCGAGGGAACAACATCCTTTATCCTCTGGATCTGATAAGAGCTGACACTGCGTCATTGAACATATTCCCAGCTTCATCCTAATCTGTTGCTTTCAGGGCGCTGAAGGACAGAAGTGCTTTCAGACAGCGCTGATAAAGGCTGCCATAATATTTTAATCCCTCTCACCTCACTTTTCTAGTTAAAATGTCATTTGCTAAAGAGACCAGAACCTGAGATGGTTCCAAGCTGTGCACACCATTATAACTTTCTGAGCAAACTTCAGTGAAAAAAAAAATTCCCCAGCTAAACTTGCTATCGAAACCTTCTTGCTGTTACACCCGCTGTTAAAAAAGGTTTCCCTTTTCATGCTTCCCATCGCCTGTTTCTCCCAGTGCCATGACCTAACTACACATTGGTGACTGGATGTATTCAAATCGCACTCATAAAGTTTTGGGGACTCTGTGGTCATCATTTTTTCCCCAGCTTCTGATTTCTTGGGACTACAGGAGTGCTCTGGAGCAGAGGCTGGGCACAGATACAGAGATATTGAGAAATCTTTGCAAGCGGGAGGATGAGCAGCTACCTAGGGAGGACGTGGGTCTGGCCAGGCTGAGACACGGTGGGTCTGCACATCACTGGCTCCTTCAGTCTCAGCTCTGTTCGTAGGCAGTTCTCAAGGGAGACCTTCAAGGTGGGATGTAAGGGAAGCAAGCGAGATGCAGATAGCTACATATCTGCAAATATTTACAGATGGATTTTCCATCAGGCGACCTGGGAGAAAACAGAAAGATGTGGATACAGCAGTGACCTGAGGGCTGAGAGACTGCCACGGTGGGCAAGGACACAACGTGAAGAACCTTGATAGCATAGAGACAGTATGTACCCCTCCAGGGGTGGAGTAGTCAGAGACACAGAGGGAAAGATAAGCATGTCAGAGCCTATGGAGACCCCACAGAGATGGAGGGGAGGGAGGAGGAATGCTGGAGAGGAACGCATCGTGATAGCCAAGGACAACACTTCTTATCAGCTCTTGTGGCTTGCTGCCTTCACAGAGTCTCCAGAGAAGCAAGTTATGGAGAAAGATCTTCTCTCTTCATCCCCTAACTGTTTCCAGCATGGGGACAGGAGACAGCAGCTGGCTTTGTGCCCTCAGGTGGGTCCCACATTGTGCATCCCAGGGTCTGTGACAGAGATGCTGAGGGTGGTCTTGGTGGAGGGAGATGGGAGATGCCTGTGTGTGAAATCACCTGTAGAAACACTAAAGCCAGGTGGATAGGGATGGGGAGCTGACAAATGAGGACACCATCGACGGTGAACAAACTGGGAACACTGGGGAAAGCTCTACTCCCACTCCACCTGAAGGACGTGCTCCTGTGCAGCCCCACACAACCTTAGCCCCAGAGCAAGGAGATGCAGAAGCTTTGCCTAAGATTTACAGATGCCAAAATAAGAAAGATTTTGAGGCAAACGATATTCCCTACAGACCCCTTTCCAAAAAATATTTGTCATTGCCAATGAAGAGGAATCCAAGAGAGATGGGAAGGATCAGACATTTTGGAGCCTTGATCTTCCTCATTGCACATAGATGATGCTGAGCAGACTGAGGCATGCATGCCTTGGCGCTGGCAGACGTGGGGAGCAGAGGGTGAGTGGGTGAAATCTTGGAGCAAAAGACTGAAACCCATCTGGATTAAAATAAGTACCACCTTCCCTTCCGGAAGGTCTCACATTGAGTCTTGTTGCATCAATCTCCAACACCCAGAGCAGAAAGGGACACAGCTCTCGTGATTGTCCCCTCCAGAAGAGATGTGACACAGCTGGGGCTCATCCTGGACTGAAAATATTTAGGCACGCAAGGCAACGCATTCCTCTTAGACCCTGGTGATGATGACAGGCAAGCCCAGAGGAAATTACAGCTTTACTGTTTCCAGGAAACTGGGGAAAAGCTGTGATTAACAGCCTTGAATGCCAATGTCATTCCCTGAAAACCCAGCTGCAAAGTCTCCTGGATTCCTCGTACCTCAAGGGAGCAATTGCAGAAGATGTTCTGGGAACAGAGGACACAGGACTGAGGGGTATCTAAAAAAAGCCAGGAGTCTATGGCAGCTCAAGCAAGGTATGAGCTGCAGGGAGCATGCTGCAAAGCAAGAACATCTCCCAACAGTGCGATGCCTGATCTCCTGCGTGGTCTCCACCATCCCATTCCCACCCCCTTGGACCTGCCCCTAGGGTACTGGTCTCACACACTCCTTTTCCTAAGGCTGGGAGACATTGAAAGTGCAAGCTGTGCACAGAGCAGAGAAGTGAGCCAGTGACTGATGAGGCCCATGATAATGTTCAAGCCCCAAGAGTCTTTCCCCCTGTACAGATGCCAGGAGGCACATTAAATCCCCTAAATGTAGATGTCCACATGTGCACTGAGTATTTCAGCTCCCTTTACAGCCTAGATTTGGCTATACAAACACAGCTGCGTAGCGTTATTTAAGACACTGGGGTCCTAAATGTTTAAAATGTATTCCTGCATACCCCACCCAGCAAGAGCATCCCCTGGGCTGGCACATCACGACGGATGCACACAACCTGCCACTGCTGCAGGGCCACCAAGCAGAGGCCACAGAAGAGATTGTGATGGACCAGGTCAGGTACCAACAAGATGGTTTCTGCCTACAAAGCCTCTCTGAGAGAGGACAATGGGAGGAAGATGCACAAGGGTTAATGCTGGGCCTGCCCTGCCTCCTTCTACCAAGAAATTTTATGTTTCTTTTTCTCCAGAAATGCAAAATAATAAACTTTTTCCAGGTTCCTGGAGGGAAACAGCTCCTTCCGCTTGTTTCTGGACTCGGGAGCGAGAAGGCTGTGCTGGTGCTGGGAAATGCATGGGAAGGGGCCGTTCCCCAGCACATCCCTTTGGGATCAGAAGCACATCGCACTACGGGGTGCCCAGCCCACCCCTCCGACACAAGCAGTCCCCTCCTTTGCTCCCCTTTCCACTGAATCATGCAAGATGTAAACTATTCAGAGGAGCACAATAACCCTGCAGGTTGCAGGGTTAAACCCTTCCAACAATAACAGCCCTGCTGTAATTGGTAAGGTTGAGTTTGGCACCTACTAACCGAATGGCCAAGTCTTCAAGGACACGCTTCTGTAAAACACGGCAGACCCTGAACACCCTTGCATGAAAGGAAGAAGCTAGATCAAAGATACCTAATAAAAAAAAGAAGAAAGGAGATGCCTCTGTTGTACCCTGAAATTGCCATGTGTCTTTTAGTCTTCTTGAATGCAGCATTCGTTCCTCTGGGAATCACCTCCTTCCCAAAAGTAAGCTACAGTCTCCCTCCAAATCAAGCAAAATGAGGTCTTTTGGTCAAACAAAATAATCAGCTGCAGGTGGGATTGGATAGCATGGCCACAACATTGCAGGGAGATTCATCTGACCAAATACAGCATGGAAACATCTATGTCAGAGCCACTGTCCATGGGCCAACCTACAGTCAAGGAGAGAACATGGGCATTTCTAGGTTGGGATTAGCATCCTCCCAAAGCAGGAGTCCCAAATGCTGGCTCAGACCCCAGACAGCCCTCGTCCCACTTGACCACAAGGACCCAGCTGAGAAGTTGACCTTTTGTCCTAATGGAGTTTCCCAGCACAAAGGACATGTGCATGGCCCCCTCTCCCTCTGGGCAAGGTTCCCACATCCCCATCCATCAGCCATCCAAGAATTCAGAGAAGGGAGTGTTTCCTGGCACATCTCTTTGTGCCCCTTTGTTGCAGCCTGGAGAGGAGGAGGAGGGTTGGAGTGCACACAGAGGGAACAGGCGATGCTGAAGACAGTCTGACTCTGCCAAGACAGCTTTGGCATGGCTGCCTGAGCTGTTTTCCAACCCTGTATGAAACAACCTCTTCTCTTCATGAATTCCATAATCGTCTTTTTTTTCTGTTCTAAAATGGGGATATGAAAACCCCCAGGAAAGAGTCATCCTCTTTTTTGCTTAGACTCTCCTCATGTACCGTGGGGAGGGCAGGGAAGACTTTCCCAGCAAGCTGGTAAGTATCTGGTGTCTGTTGGCTTGCAAAAGCATGGGAATAAAACTCTCAGCTGGTGAATCCCTGGAGATAACAATTTGGGGCTGCTGGAGACAGGGGATGCTACTCTTTGGGGTGCTTTCTGTCTGCGATCCAATCCTCTGTGCTTAATTCCCCTCAGACTTTTTCAGACACGGAAATAATATGAACTCAAAATCCCGAAGCCAGGAATAAATCATGACATGGGTGACACTTGTAATTTAGAGTTTCTTAATTGCTGTGTTTGATTAAAGAGAGCTGCTGGTTTTATGCATAAAAGGTAGTAGAGACTCCAGAAACCCAGGGAAGGAAGAAAAGAGGATAAGAAGATGATGGGAACAGAAAAACGCAAGATCAAGGAGAAGAAAGACACAGGAGAAATCTTGTTCAAGTACCAGAGATAAGGGAGACAGAAAAAGAATGAGTGGTTTCACTTGTGACTACTTCTGTGTTTATTTCTGCCTTTTGGGGGCAAAAATACAGGGACTTGCGCTCTCCTGGAGTGAAACGTGGCAGCTATTTAACACCATAAAGTACCAAAGATGAAGGCAGCATATCAAGAAGAGCTAAAACCGACTAGGAAATTGCTTTTTTGTTGAAATAAAACCCCAGGGAAATAGGAAAAACCTTTCATTAGAACTTACATGGCTGCATTGCCAAGAGGTTCATGCTCCAAACAGTCATGAGCCTGCAGCCCAGGGCACCTCCTGTGAGTCCCATATGTGTCTCCTGGTCCTGCAGCTCAGGCCTGAAGGACTCCATCCAAGGCCAAGGAGACATCCATGTGCTGTTGCAAGTGGTGCACAGGCCTGAACGGGACCCTTTTGGGATGGGAGCTGGTTCTCCTACCCTAAGATATCTTCCAGGGACATTCCTAACATCTGAGAGGGGTTCATGGGGAAATCCAAGCCAGTGGTCCCCAGGGCAATGATGAGCATAGAGAAGAAAAAAGAACAAGAGGAATGGGGAAAGATTCCCTTTCTGGAGGGTGCAGAAGAAATCTGTGTCTTTCCTTCCTGGGATGTTATTCGTCAGAACACGTCCGAACATAACGCTTTTTGCCAGCATGCAGTTGCTTGGTGGTCTCTGCGTGCAAGGCAAAGCGAGGTGCCACAGTGAGCAGAGTTGTTGAAGAGGCTTTCTCCTGACCCAAGAGATGAAGGGAGGGGGTTACAGCCATTTTCCACCACCCTTTGGTGCAGATTTTGGGCTAGGCAATCTCCTGAGGTTCCCCCAGCCCTACACACATGTGGTGCTATGGTCACAGGCATGGCCTTCCCACTGCGTTGGGTTACCTGGGAGAAGGTATGGCTCTTTTCCTGCTGGTTTGGAATGGTGTTTATCTTAGCTGATGAGAAATCGGAACTTTTTTGTGTCCAGCTTTAAGAAGAGGGAGGTTGCCACAGGATACGTGCACTCTCCTGAGACTTTACTTTCTTCTTTTTCAGAGTTTTCTTTATTTCCAAGTGAATCACACAGAGTAAGACCCTGGTTGTGGTGCTCATGGTTGGAGAGGCGTGAATAGGAATGGCAATGATGCTAGAGGCTCTAAGGTAGAGGCTAGTCTAGCTAAATCCTCAATCCTTGTGAGAGACCGAAAGAGTTAATGTACAGATTTTTCCAACGCAGATGACCTTTTTGTCTTTGTATGAAATCCTTAAGACCAACCTCGCTGCTTCCAGGTGGAAGTTAAGAGGCTTTGTGACACTGCAAGACTAAAAATACTCTCTCTGTTTCCTCAGCCAGTATTTCTACTTGCTTTCATTACCTTCCTGGCTTCTCTCTGTCATGTCTCCAGCCAACTCTGAGCAACTCTGAATGCAAATATCTCTGTTCTAGATTAGTGGAAAGAGAGAAGAAGGAGAAATCTTGGTGCAGAAGAGGTTTGTAGGGGGGTTTGTGTCTAGGCACTGGCCCATGTTGGGGCTAGCATGTCAGCTATTACATTGGGGATTTCCAGAAATAAATGCACAAACAGTTTCAGCTGCAGCCGAAATCTTCAAAAGACCCCTGAGATGGCCGCTTTCCACCTAATGATGCAAATGGGGCTTTTAACATATTGTGAATGCACCACAAAGAGCTTAGCCTGTACGTAAATTTTGACCCTTAGAAATCTTTGTCTTGCGCGAAAACAGAGGGAAGACTATAAAATTTGGTGCTGTTTGTAAACAGCTTTTTTTTTTTCCTTTAGAAATCTTCAAATATATGGTATGGTTATCATGACAAACAGCATACCCTCCCCAACAATCACCCTGCTCCAGCAGCACAGGCAGCTGCTCGTAAAACTTCCAGACTCATTAGTTTCTTCTATCATCACCAACAAAACTCGGGTTCAGTGATTTCTAATGGTTTCCTTTATGAACAGAGAATTGAATCTAACCTGCTTCGTTTGTATAACTGTCAATTGCTCTCACTGATATTTTTTTCCTCCAGGTCAGTTATGTCTGATTCTCTTTAAGTTTTGACAAATGCAAGGGCTTCTGACCCAGATGAATGGTGCATCACCCTTTCAGATAGCTTGGGAGCATCTTAATTGCCTTCTTCTTGTCATACATCCTCAGTCTTCCTTTCTGTGACAGCAATGTCCTCAGTAATTTCAGGACTGTCACCATGGCTCTCCGAGTGAAACTGGTTCTGGAGAACCACAATCCATTTATCTCCATGATCCTGCAGCATTAAGCCTTGCTGGGAAACCTGTACGGTGCAATTCCCACAAGCAGCGTCCTCTTGGCCTTTCAGTACTTAAAGGGGCTTGTAAGAAAGATGGGGACAGACTTTTTAGCAGGGTCTGTAGCGATAGGACCAGGGGTGTTGTTTTTAAACTAAAAGAGGAGAGATTCAGACTAGATGTAAGGAAGAAATTTTTTACGCTGAG
>JANXJC010000026.1:25843583-25900787 GCA_027564655.1 Leptodon cayanensis | reverse complement strand
TCCTCAGCACAGGAAAGACTTGGACCTGCTGGAGCGGGTCCAGAGGAGGCCACAGAAATGATCAGAAGCTTGCAACATCTCTGCTGTGAGGAAAGGCTGAGAGAGTTGGGGTTGTTCAGCCTGGAGAAGAGAAGGCTTTGGGGAGACCTTATTGCAGCCTTCCAGTACCTAAAGGGGGCTTATTAGAAAGATGGGGACAGACTTCTTAGCAGGGCCTGATAGGACAAGGGGTAATGGCTTTAAACTAAAGAAGCGTAGATTCAGACTAGAAATAAGGAAGAAATGTTTTACGCTGAGGGTGGTGAAACCCTGGCCCAGGTTGCCCAGGGAGGTGGTTGATGCCAGGTCAGGTTGGACGGGGCTCTGAGCAACCTGATCTGGTTGAAGACGTCCCTGCCCATGGCAGGGGGGTTGGACTAGATGACCTTGAAAGGTCCCTTCCAACCCAAACCGTTCCGTGATTCTATGATTCTACAATTCTTGCAAGCTGGCTTGTGGAGTGCAGGAGCAACACCACCCTGTGGCACCCATCAGGCCTTACTTACCCTTTTGCGGCATGCACAGACCTCTGGGAGATCTCTCCGGGGCTGACACAGTGAGGAGGTGACAGCAGAAGTGGCACTTTGTCTCTTTGCCACTTACAGACCATGGGTGGACCGCTGGGTCCAGTTTCAACATCTCGCTTCAAGGACAACCCAAAGAGCGTTCATGTGACAGTAATAAGAATAATCAGAGGCCAGGAAAACATGAGCTACTGGGAAGCAATGGGTGTCATTTAATCTGGAGGAAGGATGGCTGCGAGGAGACACAATAGCAGTCTTCAATTATGTAAAAGGTCATTGCAAAGAGGGGGAGAATAAACAGCTCTTCCAGGGACAGGATAAGAAGTCATGGACTGAAATTACAGCAAGGGAGAACCAGGCTAAGACAGTCTTTATAGCTGGAAGGAGAACACAGCCTGGGGCTGAGCGCTTGTGGAGGGAGGGAGGTTTTTAGCCAGGAGTCAGCCAAGAGGGGTTTCATTGCATCGACCCTCTTTTGGGGACAGTGAGTGTCTAGCTGAGCTCTCCCAGTCCTTCTCAGTCTCCTTTTGTACTAATCTGGTCTCACACATCCCAAACACCCATAATGGTTTGCACTATGTTTGCTACAAACAGCCCATGAGCTGAGCACCGTATGTTTTGGGGTGACCCAGCTCTGGGATGTGCTAAGAGGAGAAAGTTGTAGCTGCACTCTTTGGCAAGTCATTTTGAAGTGATGGATCTGTTCCTGTGTCCAGGCTCTAAAAGAGCAGAGAGATAAATAGGAGAGACTGCAGGGAAGAGTTATACGAATGATTCGGGAACTAGAAAAGCATGCACTACTGCAAGAGATGAAAGGAGTCCTGGTTATGGAGATTATTACAGCAAAGGTTAAGAGGCTGTTAAATTGCTTTCTGTGCTTCCAAATGAAGACAGAAAATGCCTGATATGAAGGGAGACTTACCTCTAGCCAGCTAATGGCTAGCAGATAGCAAGGGCCAAACATGTTCAAACTGCAAAGAAGCCACCCATTTCTAAAACTGAGGGTAATTAGACACTACAACAGATTACAGAAGGATGCGGAGATTTTCCACCGCTTTGAAGAACTACGCATTGCTTACAAAATGCCACAGTCGCCCTCCTTTATCATAATGGGTCCTCATGGTCCTAAGAAAATCACCGAGTCCATGAGCACCTCGAGATGGGAGGAGGGAGTCTCCCTCACTGCCTCTCCCACGCTAAACCCAGGGACACGCTCACCAGCCCCAAGGGCGGGCAGCATGGCACAGCAGTGCCCATGCCGCTGAATCCTCTCCTCCCCAAAACCCGGAGGGTTTGTCCACTTTGCCGCCCGGGAGCAATCCCTGGTCTGTGCCACTCCGATCCATGTCTGAGCATTATTTGGAGAAGACCTGGCTGGCACAGGCTGGAGGAGAGCTAGCAATTAAGGAATGTGGGTAATTGCAGGTTGCATTCCTGAGAAGTCTGTAAGCACTCACTAACCCCAAAGGAATTGGATATTTCAGCATTGTTTCAGTTACAGACCTACACGTGTCCTCCCTGCTGCTCTGAGGATCCTTCTCAAGCATGTTTTTGGTAAGTACAGATGTTGGAAGCTGCAAGTGATGGAAATCCCCCATGGAGGAGGTGAGATTTGCCTCTTCAGGGAAAGCCAGAGAAGAACCAAGAGGCAAAGGGGCAGGGAATGGGACAGATAATAGCGTGGCTGTTTTGGGGCAGCACTGCTGCATGCTTGCCCTCTTCTTCACCTGGCATCTGCTGTAGACATGGGACCTTGCTCCAACACACCGGATTAAAGAGCCACACAGCAAAGTCCTGATGCGAGTTCGATGGAGAGGGGCCATCTGTCCAGCTGGGCAATTTTGCCAGTGTTAGTTACACTGCTTACTTACCTTTTTTATAGCTGACAACTCAGTTTTGAGTCATTCCAGCCACTCCTTTTCTCCACATCCGAAGCCAAACTGGATGGCCCTGCCACAAAAGGCAGAGCCCAACTTTGCTTACAACTTCCTAACCAGGTTTTGACTGTGTCCATCATCAATTAAAACAGAGATGAAACCCACCAAAAAAGTCATTCGCAGTTTAGCAGAGGGTCAGAAAACAGGTCATTGACTTGCTTTATCACAGCTCTGAAATTCTCCTAAGAATAGAGCACTTTAGATTAATTGGGGGGAAAATGGATTGGAAAGTTGCAATTAAACTGATGTCATAATTTTGAAAAAATCAGGTGCTCTGCTACAGCTGTAGTTCTCCTCTCCCTGACTTTAATTGGTGTTCCAGTCCCAGTTGGCTGTATTGATAAAATGCTGCCTATAAGAAAAGTGTAATTAGCATTGGTTTAAGAGGTACAAACTTTTTAAAGAAAAAATGATTAAGAACGAGACTAACTGCAACGCTTTTTTTTTTTTTTTTACACCTTCTGGAGGCTTTGGGTAATTGTCACAGCTCTATGCAAGAGTGAGGTCAGATAAACAGGGAAGAAGAGCATGATGCTTAATTGCACAGACACTGGAATAGTTTGTCAGTGACCTCTCAGCTACATTGGTTGACACCAAGGAACTCATTAGCTGGGTTATCATTTAACCATGATCTGAACAGCGCATAAACATTTTGCAGCCCTCTAAGATACAGAGGTGAACTCAACTAGAAGGAAGGCAGGGAAACCAGTATTGCTGGAAACGAGTATTTCTGCAAGACAGGAAACCAGGATTTCTCATGGTGCATAGGAAGGAAACACAGCCCATCCACAGCTCCTTTGGATGGATCTTGCTATTAACAACCCTGCCTGAGAAGCTTTTTTCCAGCCTGGATAACTTATGGCTTCCCAGCACTGCATTTACCTTGCTCTGCAGAGACAGCATCTGACCAACACATACAGATTGAAGTTTCTGATCAGGCAAGTCTATGATAGCAAAATCTAGTGCTTCAGAGGAAAGCAGATATTGCTCTCTGTGCCTCTGCCTTGACTGGCATTTGCAATGTGTGCCAGCACCAGGACAATTCTGTAAGGTCCTGAGTGGGTCCCTGCTTCCCTGGGGCTCAGAAGATGCAGCAGTGCTGAGCACAGAGCTGTTCGAGGCACTGAGGAGCCCATGCTGGGGAAAAAAGGGAGGAGAAACTGAGTTTCTGGCCTTCTAACAATGTCTCTGCTGCATTAGAGCCAAAAATCCTTCACTGCATGTAAATTAAAGGAGTGAATCTGGAAGTGTGGACGCTGATAACTGCAGGCTTGCAGAGAGCAATTCCCTTTGCTTGCCCTGAGCCTTCCCCAGGGGCTTTTGCTGAAATGCCCCATCTCAGGAATGCCACCACTTCTTTCTGGGCGTTTATACCCTTCAAAACACTCTGCACAGGCGTCAGATTCTCCTTTGCCATCATTCACTTGAGCTTTACATATTTAACTCTTTTAATCTTCCGCCAATAAATCACTCCCGTCTAACCCTTAATCATTTTCAATGCTGTCCTCAAAAATCCCTTCAGCGTGATGACATCCGTCAGGTACTGAGTTAATTAATAGATGGCAGATCTCTTCCAGTGCTGAGCTGCACTTCTGGAAAACAATCTGAAAAGTGCAAAGGAAAGAGAAGATCAGGTTTAACCGTTGGATGGGGCAGCCACATCTGTCTCAAGAGGAAAAGCTGAGGAGCAAACGGAAGAGAAGAAGCCTGCATTCATCTTGGAAGTAGCATGACCAAAGGGGCCGTAGGCTCATGCTGGCACATGTCTGGATATGAGCTCCCTGGACTTGGGGCAGCCCCATAAATTGCAGGTCGGACTGGTGGTGCAGAGATCATAGAGAGATCTTTTTTTGGGCAGCAAGTGTAATACCACTCAAAGGTTTTTATGGCATGGAGCAGTCTAGGGGATCGCATTTTGGTGGAAAATGTGGGTACAGTTTGGGTCCAGCATGTAGACACAGCAATGGCAATGTCTAGGAAGAAGTGCCTGCATGTGTGCTCAGCGTCTAACCTCCTGTTATACTCAACGCAGATATAGTCATCGCTGGTGGTGGAGCCTGGAGAGCAATTCTGCTCACCCTGACATACATAAGCACCTACCTACCAATAACCCTATCCTCCCCTGGACTCAATTCACCTGCCCTTAGCATCCTACTTTGCCTCCAGGTCTCTTCCACACCTGGGGCACCTCCACCACAGCTCTAGATACCCACATATGCCACTAAATCCCTCGGCTCAGTCCAGCTGCCCGTCCATGAGCATCTGAAGCCATGTGAGACCCCTGGGGTATCTCAGCCACCCATCCGCACAGGACACAGGACCTGTGGGGACATGGGCCGTGCTAGACTGGCTGGAGGCCAGGTGGGATGCAGGAGGACCTCTCTTGTTTCGGTGTCTGCAGCTGGGAGGTGACCGCCAGCCCCAGGGGGGATGCAGCTGCGCAAGCCCCGGTACCCAGCATCTCTCCCGGCCCTGCCGAGTGTCCCATCTCCCCTCTTTCCCTGCTGCTGCTGTCCCAGATGCCCTGGCAGGTTCCTTTTGGCTCACCCTGGGGAACTGCCCTCACCTCCCCGGAGCTGAGCTGCTGTACATCCACATGATGCAATGAACAGCAGTGTGGGGCTGCGCTGAGCACAGGGAGCGGACGGTCAGAACTGGGACCCTGATCAGATTTCCCCTGCAATAACTCACCCTTGGAGTGATTCCCCTTCTCCCAAGACATACGCACCTCTCCTCCCTTCAGAAAGAGAGGAGGGTGCTCAAAGCAGGGCTTTGAAACATAGCGGAGGAATAAGTGGGTGTCACATCTCTGTGCAAGGCCAGGAATGGGGTAAGGACACTGGAATGAATACCGCTGAGAGGAAGATTTATTAACCTCTTGTTTCCTTTCTTCAGCACTCTCAAAGTCACCTATGCGCTTCTGTATCACTTCCAAAAAAAAATGTTGCAGGTGCTGATAACATCTGACATCTCTCTGATTTACTGACAAACTGCTAGGGAAAGAAAGCAGAGATAAAGGAAGCCAATTCATCCAGCTATCCCGCGCGGATAGGTACTTTGGAGACTATAGAGCTTCATACCCTTCGGTGTAAATCATCCAAGCAGCTTCACCTGCATCAGGACCTTCGGGGCACAGCTCTGTTCCGAGACCCTTGGCTGCAAGGAAAGTCCCTGCTCGAGCTTCTGGGCAACATCTCCATGGCCTGACTCAGCCCTGCCTTCCCTCTCATAAGGTGCAGCTGGGCAAAGAGGGGCTTCTGCTATGCAGTGGGGGTCACAGCACAGGGAGGAGGCTGTGGATGAGCTTGCTCCTCACGTTTGCACCATGTGGTTGTCCGCAGTGGTCTAAATGGATCTGGCCTCAAATTGCTCGGTGCCTGGTATCTGGCAGGGTGGGGAGGTGGAAGGAGGTAAGCAGGGCAGTTTTGTGCATTGGGGGTGTTGCGACTGCACTAAACGTTTTACCCCTTGAAGTCCAGGATGCTTGTTGGGTTGCTCATGGTCACCACTACCAGCTCCAAGATACAGATGGAAATCTCTAGCCTTCCCCTGATCTCTCCCCAGCATCCACTACCCGTGCTTTGCCTAAGTCTCTCCCCAGGCTCCTTCCAGTTTGCTGTCCACCCCCAGTTTCCCTGCCCATGTGGGCAAAGGAGCAGCAGACAGGTCCTGGATGTATCCAGGCTCTGTTTGCCTGTCCCAGGGAGGGCGGATAAGATTCAGGGCAGGGAACAGCTGGGCAGATGCTCCAGCCAGCTCCTGGGATGTGCCAGAACTGTGCATGGCTTGACGAGACACTGACAGGGAGAGACAACACCAGAAACAGAGCATTCCCATCTTCTAGTAGGTTCATTAAGGAAAATTGCCCATACTTTGGTGAAGAGAGCCAGTCTGGTGGCTGGTTTCATGTCTAACTCGCTGACAAGCAAGTGCAGAAACATCTGACAGCATCTCCCCATGTCCCTGTAAGATCCCTACTGTCATTCCAAACCTTTTACGCTTTGATGAGTATGAGAAGAGGAACATGTTCATGCAGATGTTATCCACCTGAATAAGACTGTTGACCTTGCACTTGACAACTATGCAGGCATTAAGTCCACATGCTTACTCTGTGGGCTCAAGCTAGTACAGATGATAATCTGCAGAAAGAGTGTATGAAGCAGTTATGCTTCTTTCTGGCAAAAGGGGAAAAAAAAGTCCTCAAATAATAGCAGCCAGGAGAAAAGCCTCATGGAGAGGTCAAGAACGGGGAGTTTTGCTGGAGACTGAAAGCAACCGCAGAGGCTGAGTAGGTGTGAGCAAGGCTGCAAGGCTCTCGAGAGCTAAGGACAGCCAGAAAACCACTTACAGCACACTCTGGAGAGAGCTGTGGGAGAGCTTTGGGAATTCATGGCTTGCTAGTACTGAATACCATGCAAGGACTTTGCCTTCAGTATTTAAGCTGAAAGCAAAGGATATTTAGGACATCCTCCTCTGCTTGGCTCTTCTTGGTCACCCCCTTCTTGGCAGCTCACCTCTCATGGCAGCAAGTTGGACCAGTGAAACAACACGATCCAGGTTAAGAGAAATCCAGCCTCAGTAATCTAATTTTCAGCAGGAAAATAACTCTAAGAGGGGTAAGACACCCTCAGAAGTTTACCGGGCCAGCAATGGGCTGGTGAGATAAGGGTGCAGGGCGAGGAGGGGGTGTCTCCTTTAATCAGCCCCTGGACAAACTGTGTGTGTGCTCACACCCGTGCAGAGGAAGAAGATGGACTTTGCAGGCAAAGGGGTTTACGTCAGTGGCATGCCTGGTTCTCCCATCAATCTTCCCTCCTTTCAGAAAACAAACACCAAAGCAAATGTTGGCTCACTGGTGAAATGGGGAATGGGGCTGTCTGGGCGTATCACTCCTGTTTGCGTTGTGTTTTTTAAAGAGTTATGTCATGATGCCATCAGAGAAAGCCAGAAATAGAGCAGGAGCATTTCAGGTAGGCCTGGTTCGATGCGTGAGAAGTCTTGAGAGGGGATAAGCAGGGGACCTCAGCTGGTGGGAAGCAGGGAAGATGCATGCTCAAGGGAAGAACAATTATCTATCCTGCAGAAGTTCAGTGCTGTGGCGTGGACATGGCTCGAGGCAGCCATTCCCAGAGATTCCCACTTCCACTTGCACCTCCAGATTCATGAGCCTGCTGTGGACCCTGGCTGCTCATTGGGAATATCTGCTCTGAGGGGACAAGGAGGCAGGAGATGTGTCCTCTCCTCCTGGGCCACTGCTGCCCTGAAGGATGATGTCAAGCCTGGTTATATCTCATTTAGCTGTTTCTTCTCCACTCTTACCTTCTGTTTCTCTCCACTGTGGGACCCTCATGGCAGGTGGTGGTTTCTTCTTTTCATCCAGATGGAGTACTGGGGCAAAACCCAAAGAAAAAGCGTGTTAACAGCTTTTGGGGTGGAAGCTGCCAAACTGATGGAAGAGACTGCACGACTCCTTGCAGGAGTGGGTGGACACCCATCCCTGCCAGTGCATGCCACTCCAAGGATGCAGAGCACCTACATCCCAGATGGGATGTGCAGTTGCTGCTTTAACACCACGATCTTAACACTTGGCTCCCAAGAACCCTCCTGATCTCTTGATTTCACAGGTGATCACCATTTTCCACAAAAATGCTATTGCATTTGCTAGTGTCCCCTGACTCTGACCCTATTTTCTCCTTTCTCTGGGTACCCTCCAGCTTCTTACCTGGTAGAGAGCTTTCTCGGTAGTATCTGCTATAGAAATGTTCCTGCCTTTGCACACTGGGTGCTTAAAGTGTCCAGGGGAAACTCTTGAGGACCGGCAACTGGACTGTCCTTGAGCCCCTTTTTGGACATCACATACCTTACAAATATGTCAAAGCCAGACATACACACACCTTCCTCCTCTCCCGACTGTGTTTAACCAGGACAAACCTTCCCTGGCTTCTGTCACTAAAGAGAGCAGCAGGTCCACATGCGCCCTGCTGTTTATATTTGACTCTGACCAATATTTGCGAATGGCTGCATGACATCTCGTCTGTTTAACCCGTGAGCTGTTGCAATCGATGCTGTGTCTCGTGATGGTTTAGAGGCAGGCTTGGCCCCTGTCCGAAGCAGAGCCATGGCTTTTGTAGGGACACTAGGCTGTTCTTCCCAGGGAAAAGACAAAAGACTAGATGAAGACAGAGATGGTGACTGGTTTTGTGCCAGCCTCTCAGGTTATGATATCTGAGTAAACCACTTCCCTCCTGTCTGCAAGGTTTGATGAGAAAGCAGGCAGCTAAACATCACCTCTGTTCACCATGCAGGGCTGGCGGGTAGGGTACACACCTCAGGGGAAGCCTCTCTGCTCCTGGAGTGTCTGCTGGGTGGTGGGCTGCATGCTACAAGGCATCTCAACCAGCATCAGGTACTGGTGTTTCGACAAGGAAGACCCAGGATGAGGTCTGCCAGTCCTCAGCCCACCTCCTCACATTGCATACGGTATAAAACAACCCCATCACCTCTGTTCAACTTTTTGCACTCGGGTGCCCACCCTTGGTTTGCATTTGCCTCTTCTCCCATCTTCTGGGAGGCACCAGAAGATGCTGCTGCAGCCTTGGAGCGGTGCAGTGCCAACCCTGCCCGGGGAATGCAACACCCTCTCCCTCCGGTTTATTAAACACAGGGCTGCTTCAGTGCTGTGCTTTGAAGAAGGTGGCTTAATCCTTATCAGCAGAGGAGAATTTCATCAAACAAGCAGCAGTGGTGAAATGGAAATGCAAAGATACATAATTCATGACGGAGCGGACACAATTTAATAGGTGTGCTCAGCTGCAGCCAGGCTTGCCACCTTGTTCTCCATGCTGAGGATGATGTCAGGTCATATGGATTAGCCAGACCCGAGGTTTTTTGAAAGCCCTTTGTTCTCCCAAACTCCCTCTGCACATTCAGAGTCCTCAGCTCACAGCCCGGGTATAGGATGAGCTCCACACCTAGAGTTACTTGCAGAACCTGCTCGGTGTGGGAAAGAAAAGGCCTTATTTACACATAAATGAGAAAGGCAAATCTTCACAATAGATGCCAGAGGTGGCAAGGAGCAAGGTGTTATTGGCAATTTCCTTCCCTGCTTTGCGAAGGCGGAGATAACCCTCAGCTTCTCCCACCCTCGTCCCGCCAGGGCAGGGGTATGGCCCCGGGAAATGGCCTGAATCTACACAATCTCTGCAATCTCATCGCCTGGGACAGCTTTGTTCTGGGACTGGGATGTGCAGACAATACGGCAGAGCCTTGGTGCTGCCCGTGCTGTGGGTTCAAGGGACCGGCAGGCATCCCTGGGCATTGCACAGGGCAGAGCCTGCACAGAAAAGTGCCAAATTCCTGTCGGGGCTTCTCAGTTCCCTCTCTTGGCTTCCTAAATAGCCGTTGCCATTAAAAAAAACCAAACAAACAAAAAAAAAAAACCCCAAATGTCTCCTTGTCCTCATCGTAGAGGTGGGACCCGAAGCACAGTGAAGATGCAGGATCACAAGAGATGTAGATGACCCCATGGAAATGTGAATCCCAAGGGAGTTAGCCCTCCCAAGCCCTATATGGGAAAAACCCACCACTGCTTCTTTTGGGCATCTTTCTTGCATTGGCGGGGGGTGGGGTGGGGGGGTGGCAAACTCTGTTTATTTTTTTTCCAATGGGAAATGTGGGAAGGACAAAAACCCCAGTCTGGTATCCCCCCCTTGACTCCCACTCAAAATACTAAAATAACCTTCCAGGTTCTTCCCAACCCCTCCCGAGGGAGCGGGGTTTCTCCTTCCCCTGCTTGGATTCGAGCCAAAGGCAGATGGATGACAAGTCCCTGCAGGGAGGGACAGTGGGGTGGGAAGGGGAGGACCCAGCAGCCCCCGTCCCACAAAAGCTTCCCAGCTTTTCATCACCCACAGCACTGCTCCCCAAAGAATGGTTCTCTGCACAAGAAAACAGAGCTTTCTCTTTTTCTTTTTTTTTTCCTCCCTTTTTCTCTCCAAAAGATGTTTAATTCCTCATGTAGTTATTGAGAAAAGCTTTAGTAAAACAGCCAGGCAGAAGAGGAGCCAGGAGGGAATCCTGGCTGTACTTAATCCCACCGTACCTTTTTGGCAGCTACAGGGGCGGCATTTCATCAGGGAACGAGCTTTCTCCTCAGCAGAAGTAAATTCCTATTAGCACCACTGCTATCTCCAGCAGCTGATTCATTGCGGCCTGCCCAAAGGAGTTTAGCAGAGCGGCCAAGCGCACATGGAGCATCCTTCCAGCTGGGCGGCTGGTCTTGCTGAGGGCTCGAGAGCCCTCTGCTGTCCACCCGTCTGTCCCCTCAGACTGTAGCACATGGCACTGGGGACACGGTACTCCTCACCAGCTCCGGCCACCTCTCCAGAGCCGAAGACTGAAGGTCTGGGGTGGGCACAGTCGGTGGAGATCGGCGTGCGGGGAGAGAGTCATCAGATCCCCAGCAGTGCTGCTTTAAAAATGGGTTCGTGCGACTTCAGTACATCTGAGGACTTGGCAAAGGCAGGGAAGGAGACTGACGGGGCTTTCTGGTGTCCAACACAAAACCCTCCAAAGCCACTGAGGTCTAGGCGTGAGCACCAGGATCCCTCGTACCCAGTCAGTCTCCATCGCTAATCATCTGCAACAGCTACACCCCAGCCGTGCAGGATTCTCTACCACAAAGAGCTGATGAGCCTCTCTGGGGCATCAAAATCACCCTGGGCTTGGCAGACACTGTAAGCCATTCTCCTTTGGAGGTGGAGAAAGCTCCCTCTGGAAGGCAAGAATGCTTCTGTGCTCCTCACCTTGCTCCAGCCACCAAGGCTTTCATGGCTGGGATTCTGCCTCCAACGTCAACACTCAACTGGAGTACCCTCCATTTCACTTCATGCTAGATAATCTTAGAAATTATAAATGAATAATTAATACAATGTTTATCTATAGCATAATAAATGTGTATAAAATGCTCATACTACATGTAGAGGTGCTAGGAAACTTGGATAATCTATACAATTACCAGCACAGAGCTTGTAATCTCATTCTAGTTATTATATTTATGATTTTAGCTCATTTATATACACACGGAAACTCCTATGAGAGTATTATTGCTGTGGTTGTACTAGTGTTACCACAAGTCTTCGGCAATGGAGCTCATGGCTAGCTGGAGCGCAGGGCAGGTTTGGCCGCATTCAGTAATTCATATCTGCATAAAACTGGACTAAATGGTGAGAGGGAGGATTAAACACAAAGTCGTCCCCAGAGCCGAAATTACTTGCTCATGCTGGCTGCGTTACCTTAGACAGCAATGAGACTTTTACTGTTTGTTTTATTAGTAGTCTGTAAAAGCCTCGTTATACAATTCCACTGGTAATACATTATTTACATACGACACCTCCTTATTTGGAGTGATTGGCTCTCTTTTCTGACCCGTTTTGGGTGCACGGGGTTTCTGTCCCTCTGGAGCTGGGGTTGCTTCTTGGGTTGAGGGGTTGCCCTGCCATGTCCAGAGAGACACAGGACAGGACAGAATTGCCCCAGCCCCATGGCCAGGACACTTCCAGAGTCCATGTCCCCCCCAGCATCACCAGGAGGATGGCAGGAAGGACACAGGGACAACCGCCGTGAGACCCCCCTGGCATCCTGGCATCTCCTTTCCGCCACATTACCTTTGGGCAGGCTGTAGCAAGTGGATCCTCGCAAGGGTGTTTTAGGAAAAGGAAATATCCATGTTCCTATGTGAATAGCGGGGTTTGCTGTTGTTTCCAACTAGACAGGGAGTAATCCTTCATTTTTGTTAGGAATTTTTTTGTTTAATTAGGAACAATCTGGGCCACATGTCTGGGGTGACTCACCCAGACAAATGGGCAGCCTGTAGGTAGTTTGTTTCCGGAGCCAAAATCCTCCTGTGCCTTTGCTCGTCCCTCAAGCCCTGGTCTTGGGAAGATGCCTGTTTCTCCATCTCGGCATTATTTAGCCATTTGGGACAGTGATGAGAGCAGGAAGGGGGTTTCCTACCACAGGAGCAGTCACAGGTCTGATCTCTGGGGATCTACCTGGACCACCCCATCGGCCAGTGGGGTTGTGTCCCTGTTGGAAAATGGGGAGGGCGTATGGAGCTATATGGAGGGGAAGAAGAGGCTAGGGTCTCCCTTACAGGCACTGGCCGCTTGTGCATCTGGGATCCAGTGCCTGCTTTTGCGGGGGAATCACATTTCAGTAATCCAGTGGTATTGAGATCTTGCAATCCGGGACCTGAGTCTGGGCTCAGGTTGGAGCAGACATCTCTGCTCCAGCAACAGTTCTGAACATCGAAGAGCCCCTGAACTTCACACTGGCTTAAAAATCCAGTGCTGCTTGCAGTTTTCCTGGCCAAACTCTGCTTTTCTGAACAGGTCAAGGAGACCCTGCCCACTCAAAACTGGGCCATGTGCTCGGTCACCATTTCTGAGCCTCTGCAGTCAGACAAACAAGGCTGAATGGGGGGGAATTTTGCCTCTGTTGCCTCTTTCCCTGGCACAGATCGCATCCTGAGTGCTAGCCAGATACGTCCCACTGATCCCAATTACAGTCACTTCTCCAGCCTTGCATCAAATCCAAGCTCTTGCCTTTACTCCAGGCGCTGCCCGGTCCATGGCATGACATTCGCCTTCTCAAATACTCCTGGAGGTCAGTTCCCACCCTTCCTCCTCCCTCTCCTTCTTCCCCTGCCCCTGTTCTCCATCACCCACCACCTTGGGAGACCATCCACCTTGTTGCACAGTGACTCACATCTGTGTTTGCACCCCAACTGGCGCAAGGTTTTGTGCCTTTCCCTTTGCCCATCCCCAAGGATGCATTTAACGCTGTTAATAAAAGCTGGGATTAGAGTAGTGTAAATGAATGGGGTATTCCCCCTCACCTGGGAGGTCCTGAGTACCTTTCCTCAAGGAAAAATGCAGCATATTGCAAAACAGACACTCTTTGGGGCTCTGCCCTGGTTCAGATGCCCCCACACCAGATGCCATCAGGCAAGAAGCATGTCTCCAGTGTTGGAGCCAGGCTGTGGCTTTGCTCCGGCTGCAGAGGGGAGAGGAGAGGAAAAGGGGGGAGTAACCATGTTTTGCCCTCTCTAAATCTTGCTGATTAGCATGCAAAATCTAATGAAAGTGGAACAAGGATCTGCTCTTGTTTGTACGCTGTAATGGATCATGATGCCGAGGTGGCTGGACTCTGGATGTGGAAATGGAGGCTTGTGGTAATGTGACAAGAATTAATGAAACGTAACCAGACTTTCATATAATTAAAACCAGTAATTGCTCCGAAGATGGCTCATGCAAAACGATGGGCTGGGGGTGGGCAGGGTTCATTAAAACTGGTGACTGGCTACAAATGATTAGATTAAAATCAATTAACTGTAGAATTGCTGTCTGGCATATGGAAGGATAATTCAGTTACGTAACTGGCAGCGGGATTTGCACTTTGCAAATGTTGTTTCAGTACATCAGACCAAGCTTAGGCAACCTGGTCATTTAACAGGACACACTTCTGATTTTTGATTTTGGGGATGGGATTTGGTAACGCAATGCAAGGAAGAACCCGCAGCCCAGCGCTGTTGTCTCAGCAGAGCGAGAAAGTCCAAAGATGGCTAGAAAACCCTATGATGCCCTGGTTATTTGTAAACAGGAGCTCTTTTCATTACACTTTTAAAGACCGGTTGGATTAAGGAAGCATTAGAGGAATTCAGCGCGGGTGGGCTCTGCATCCTCCCTCCTCCCGAGAGCCTGCTGGTGGTGGTGCCCATTAGCGCTAATGCAAGCGCATTAGCACATTGAAAGGATTGCTGTGTTACAGCGTCCCTGATGACTTCATTTCTTCTTCCTTCTTTAAACACCGGCAGAAGTAGGGGGATGAAAGCCTGCAGAGTGAAAGCAAATAGCTGCTGACTGCAAAGCAGCTGTGTGGCAGGGTGAGTCTCAGCCACCGGTCCCGATCTCCTGCCAGGAGCACTGCAGGTGACCCTGTCACATCCTTCTGGTTTGGGGGTTTGGGATTGATAGTTCAATCGGTCATCTGTGCCTGAGGAAGGTGGCCTCAGATCCTGTCCCATCTCTAAGGCTCCTCATGGCACTGTGCGTGAGCAACCAGGACTGGAAGTAAACCCCTGGAGGTACCGGCCCAAAAAGCAGTGCTTGCAGACAAGAAGTATTACATTTTAAGAGGTTTTAAAGTTCCTACTGAGATAATGGATTTTCTCATCTTGGATACAGCTGCACTGAAATTGGAGATCCACCTTCTTCATACGTATCTTGCTTTTAAGCAGACATTTTGCCAGGTGCTGGTCTGAGCTTCTCTGTGGCCAGAGCAAAGGCACTCTCACATCATGACATATCTGTCATCAACATTGCTATGGAGGTGCACATGCAGGGACAAAGTAGCTTCACTTCAGGTGTTTCTGGTGAGCCAGACTCCAAGCTCATTTCGTTCCTGGAGGTTTGAGCTGCAGCCTAGCTTCCCAAATGTCAGCATGGTGCAGAAAGATGTTCAAGCAGTGCAATGAATTTGGCCCAGTTGCATCCATGTCGTCAAGAGGGGAAAGCTGTTGGCCCTACTAACTGCAGAGCACCTGGCATGGTCTCTGGGACAGGTTGTTGTCCTGCCAGGGGATGGCAGTGGGCTTTTCCCCCTACTTTCCCAGAAGATCTGTCCTGGAAGAGCTCTGGAAATCTCCCGCACCAGCAAAAATACGTGTGCTTTCTGTAGAAGAGGCAAAAGTAGATTTAGGTCAAAAATTACTATGTATAGAGCAGAGAAACATCTCCTGAGCCATCTGCCATGCACCAAAGCCAAACTCTGCTTACAGCCTGCTGAGGCTTTAAAAAAAAAAAAAAAAAAAAAAAGATTGACTGGCTTTCATTCAGAGCTTTCAAACTACTTCTGCTCTTTATAAGGTTGTTTAAACATGGCTCCACTAAGCTGCTGTCCATCATAAATAAGCTCTTGGTTCTTGCTGTCAAGGAGAAAATTAACCCTGCTTCTGCCTCTCTACTCCAGGAAGGCTGTGTCCAGCGTGGGAAGAGCTCCTTGGTTTGAGTCCTCATGTCTAACCTCAGCTTTGCCAGGCACATCTTCCATTTTCTGCTGCACTCCCCAAAGGTCTTGGGAGGGACCTTTGCAGAGGGTGCAAAACCATTTTATTCAATGAACCAGGGTTGGTAATCTCCAAACAGATCCTGCTTCTCTTCCCTTTATCTACTCTTGTGTTGGATTATTGTGTATTGGTGCAAAATCCCTCTTTTCCCAGCTCTGGGGCCAGGACACTCTCCACTTTACCTTTCCGTGCCTCATCCATATCCCATCTGTTTCTAGATCTCAGCTGAGATCTTTCTTCTTGCTTCTTTTTCTCCTTCCCACAGCCAGCATTAATGCACAATCATCTGGATGCCTTTTCGGTGACATGGAAGCACCATGCAGCTGCATCCCTATGTATGGCCACGTTATTGCTGTATAAATCCCTCCCTGCCGTGTGGAAGGTCTGCAAATCACAACACGGCAGGCATCAGAATAAAATCTCTTTCATTACGGAGAGATGGATAATCATTTCCCTTCCCGAATGAGATGCAGCAGATTTATTGTCCTGACTCAGCCAGCAAGTTTATGTGAAGGAGGTAAGGTCAGGACAGAGTTTATACTGTCGATATTCCTGCTCTAGGTTGTCTCCTCTGACAAAGTAGTTCAGCAATGCTGGTTCCTTGTTTGATGCCTTTAATAAAGCCAGAAGGGCACAGATGTCTTGAGATAATTCACTCTTCTGCACTGAATCAAGTAGCGAATCTCTGCATGGTTTCACAGCTGATGTTGGAAAATCACTCAGTTCTCCCCACCCCATGGGTCATACCCAACCCCAGATGTGGACAGAAACTATTTTCTTTTCTCTTCTGAAATTCTATATAACTGTAGCTTTTCCTGTTCAGAATAATTTCTAAAAATTTGTCAGGAAGCCAAATGATCTTGTTCTGCTTTTGATTTTAAGAGGACAATACTCTGGTTTGGTTTGGGACTTTTTTTTTATTCTAACATGCTTAAATTAAAACCCCCATAAGCACTTCCAAAAGGGAACATGAGCCTGCTCCATTTCAACTTTACAAGAACACTCTGCTCTGGGGATTTTTCAAAGATTTGTTGAAATTAAACATATCTGTGAAATGTTCCTCATTGAATGAACCCAAATTCCCCTACAGGCACAAGATCATTATGAACATTTCTGATTAGCTCTTTCACATAGCCATGTTTAGACGTAGCTGGCATTATCATAGAAATAGGCCCTGGAACATCTCCTGCAGAGATGGCAAAGCTCCAATGGGTCATCTTGTCTCCATCTCCATCTTTCGGTACCTCGTCCTCCCCCACAAGGAAATCCACGGATGTTTGGGTTCTGCAGTCTCTTGGTCACCTCCAGGTGGGCAGACCTATGGTACAGCTTTTTCCCAGCTACAGGGTAGCTTGTAGAGGACATCTTCACTCTGACCAGGACCTTTGCAGGGCAAAGAACTCTTCTAAAGCCATCTGGGCTTGGACAAGTCAATAGGCTTTGTCCCAGGTGGAGGGCCAAGCAGAAGGTTCCTCTGGGACCACGATACTCCAAGGTAGACTCTGTACATGGGCTCTGCAGGTTGCTATTTCCAAGACAACCTGGTACTCAAAAAGAGGAGTCCCGTCTGCCTTATGTTTTGCCCCTCTCCTCTCCATGGGGCTGCTCAGGGACCTGCATCACAGAGCTGTGGCTGAATATACCCTCTGGAAAAAATACAGTCCCTGGCCAAATTGGGTCATGCAACTAAACAAACCCCTGCACCAGACCAGGGTCGGGGGGGGAGGCATGGCCAGGGCATGTCGGGACAGGAGATTTTCCAAAGGCAGAGTCTGTTAGTCTCCATGCACTGCTACCATTAGCTGAAGCTCACTGCGAAACCTCACCTGTAGAAATTAAGGGCTTGCTGCAAAGCTCACCACAACCAGTGAAGGGACTTCCCTCTAACAAGTGGCTTTGGACCACACTCCCAGCTTCAGCCCCAGTTTAGTCAGAGAGCCACCACCATGGACGTCTAGCATGCTTTCTGTTCTCGGATCACCGAACCATGGATATTGAGCATCCGTCTGCTCTCAGGTCACCCAACCATGGACGTCTAACATGCTTTTGCTCTCAGGTGACTTTGGAGCACGCTTCCTATTTATAGGAATCCCAGAGCAGCTTGTGGAGAAACAAACACCTGACGCTTTCCAGTTTCTGATGTTTGCTAATGATGCTCCGGCAGCTCCATGCTGAATAGCTCAGCCAAGGAGAAGCACACCTCTCTCCAGATGGCGAGAGCTGCTGTCAGCTCAAATAGGGAAATCACAGTTGAAATGAAGATACAAACTGGCATGTGGCAAGGTAGACATCGAAATTATTTGTGATCAGTGAGGTCTGTCACTACCTATGAGCAACAGCCCAGTGATTACCTGTCATAAACCAGCCCTTGCTGAACTTAATTGCAAACCTGATCTAACATGTTTTGAACAAGGCTGTTGGCAGGAACAAGGAAACAGGCGGTTGCACAGAAGTGCCAGCGAGCTCTCCGGGATTAGGGGACACCGGATTTCTGAGGACCGCAGGAGGGCCCATGGAGGCTGTCAGGTCCTGGGCAAACACAGGGCTGAACCAGTGCCGGTGGCTTTGAGTTGGCAATGCAAGGGGATTGGTGCAAGCTCAGCAGAAGCTCGAGCTCTTGGGAGATTTCTTCTTCTTGTCTTTCATCCATCTAGGGCGACTGAGAAGCATAAACGGAGCAAAGCTTGGTTTCACTTTTGTCCTGGGAATATCTGTAGCTTGTGCTCAGCATGCACCTGGGATGTTGGGTGAAGCAGAGGGCTGTGATTTCCCACCATGATCCTGGGGATGGCCTTTGATATTCAAGAAAACGCTATACCCTTCTGACCGCCTGATGTGCTGTGCTAGCATTTCTGCTTTCTTCCGCAGATGTTTGACTCCACACTAAGTGTGAGCCTTTGGCACTACTTTGAGAGCAAAGATGCGGGTAATCATGATACCGTAATCATGATACCATCATTAGGAGAGGCCTCATCCAAAAGAAGTAGCCACAGCTGCACAAGTCACTCTGTCGTCAGACAAGTGCTTGCAGAGAACACACGCATGGGGAAGAGCAGAGCTACATCCAAAGATGTCAGCACACATCTGAGATGTCCTACCACGTCAGCCAGGCTGCACAACTCCTTACTTAAATAACTGTGATGAAAAAGGCCGAGTCTTTTTCTTGCTACCATCTTCATCTTCCTGCAGAAGGTAAACTTCCCCGGGTTTCTCACCCAAGCTTGCCTGCATCCCTGGAGGTAGGTCCTACCAGGACTAGCTGCTGCCCATGGCACGGCCAGGATATATAGTGCTTTCCTTGGCCTCATACTCAAAATGTGCCCATTTTACATGTGGCTTGAATCCCCCATCCATCTCTGTCTGGCATGATGGCTTGTATCAGCAAACAGCCACCCAGCAGGAGATGGGGCATGCTGGGAAGGCTCTGTTTACGGAGATGCGATCATCTCCCCTGAGCAGATAGGCTCGGCAGTGTTCGGAGAACATTGCCACTGGCAATCCTGCAGGTTTGGGGGCCAAACCACTCACCAGCCGTGCTCACAAGCCTGTTCCCCCATCTGGTGCAGGTAAATGAAAGAGTCACTTGTTCAAGCCATCTGCAGAGCTTGCAGAAGGGAAGGCGCTGGTACAAAAGGGCTCCCAGTAAGTGTTATCCAGCTCCATCTCTTCTCTCTTAAGAGAGAATACGTACTTTATTGGATGGAGAGCAACTCACCGATACGGTGACTCACCAACCCTTATGTTATGCTTCTTATTTACACTCCCCAGTGTTAATGTTATGATACTTAATGGCTCACAAGGTACTATTTCATCTTCTAAATATACACCCCCATTGTACAGCCTGAACTCCCTTCATTATATCATGAGCTGACTGCAAGCATCAATCACGGCTGTGATAAACAGAAACTGCCCTAATATCATTTCACAGGCTGCGAAGAGTCTGATCTCAGCTGTGCTGGAGCCAGATGGAAGAGGGAGTGTGGAATAGAGACTTGTGCTCTGTTAAATATATGTGACATTTAATTATGACTGCAATAGCTTCTTTCTCATCCAGGGTAACAGGAGACTGAATTCTGCAAATAAGAGGGAAAAACCTAGATAATACAAGCTCTGCTGCTTCCAGACCCAGCCTGGGCATTCAGTGGTGCATTCTGCAGCACAACCCTGTTCCCAGAGGATTTATTATCTCAAATGCTGCATCACACAAACACAAGAAGTTGCTTAGGTTCAGAAATAACTTATCTGAGTCCCTGGCGAGTGCATACAGTTTGGTAGCCCTCCCAGGACCTGGTACTTTGATCTCCAGGTGGTCCAGAGCCGTGCAGAAGCTCCAGGAGCCTCTGCATCACCCCTCCAGGCTGGGACTGCACAGTAGCCAGACCTGAGCAGCTTCCAGACAGAATAGCTGCCTGTGGGCAGAGAGAATCAACCCTCCTGGGTTCAAAATGGCATGTGTGTCTCTTCATACATGTCAGGGTTTAGCCTCAAACAAGATGAGCTGCCCACGGACAACAGAGGGTCAACTGTATTGAAATTATTTCTGTTGTTGCAGTGTCGAGGAGCTGCCTCAGGGCCTCGATCCCATCACCGGGTGCTGTGCAAACGCTAAGTGGAAAAGCAGTATTGTTTTAATGGGCAGCTGATGTCCCAGATGGATGGAGATGGCACCTTCAGCCAGGTGGAACTAGAAGGAGGCAGTTTTGGTCATTGGTGGGAGTGTTTGCCATCCATCCCTGTGAACCCAACTGCTGTTAGGACTTCAGGAGGCATCACAGCCCAGAACTCATCCAAGAAGGGACTAAGGAGAGACCAAGGATGTGGCTGCACTGAAGTTTATGCACAAAAGTGAGGGAAAGAATGGAAGAAAACCCAAAGGATGTTCTCCAGAAACTCATCTGTGCTCGTCATCTCCCAGGCCAAGCTGAGCCAGGCTTTCCATTCTGGAGAAGCAAGGGTATGGAGAGCAGGGATAGACAACAAAGGGGCTTAAACCAAGGAGGAGCAGCTCATGGTGCTTTGGTGAGGCAGAGCAGTCAAATCAGAGCTTTGGGAAACGCTGCAGCAGCGTTATGGGTTGGATCAGGCATAACACATGCTAATTGCTGTTATGAAGCAGTGCAAGATGATTAGAGCTTGATACATCTGCAAACGGTGGGGAAAGATGTTGCAGAGAATGAGCGTGTGAGAGCAAGACACTCCTGGAGATGAGGACTCAACTTTTCTGTGGTCTGGGGCCACGAACACCTGAGCAAGGGGTGACACTTTCTCTGAATAATATCTTGAATTATTAATATAGTTCTTGACTTCTTTGTTTTAGGGCAAAAGTGGGACTAGTGACCTCTTGTCTTCTAGTTTCTCTCAGCCTATCCCACCTCAGTCACCAGCTTGCAGTAATGTATGTTTAATGAAAGGTTGGGTACTGGGTAATCAAAAGGAGCATACAGCTAGAAATCTTATTGACAAGTTTATACTTTGTACTGATATCCTTTGTTAAATCAAGGGAATTTTTTTTTGCCAGGTGGAAAGCATGAATATCAGTAAACAGAAGCCCATTTAATACCAGACTTTTAGCAACAGATACGTCTCTATCCAGCTCTTAAATTCTGACAATTATCTCCTCCCCAAATCCCTGCTTCCCAAAATAATAAAGCCCTTTTCTCCAACAGCATGGAGCTTTTAGGCAGCAAATGATTGCTTTATGGGTGGAGGGTACATAAATAGGACCAATTTGTTTCATGCCTGGAGGTATATTTCTTTTCTGGCAAACAAATGTCAGAAAGGCAGTGTGTGAAAATACAGTTTTCTCACATGTGGGCTGCTTTCCCTTCACAGCTATCCCCCACCATCCTTGCACCACATAAATACTAACAGCCCAGTCTGCTTTTGGAGCAGGTTTGACACCGTATTTATGGGAAACTGGAGACAGAGTGGATTTCTCCAAAGCGCGAGGGAGAGATGTCCTGGAGGAGCTTTTCCCATACAGGAGGTCATTAAAACCAGCCTGTTCCCACAAGTATCCATGCCTTGGGTAAGTCCCTAAATACAGGATAAGTTTTCTCTGATCATGGGGTAGTGGGATCACAGACAGTGAGGGGCCAGGATCATTGCTTGTCACCCAAGGGCACAGCATCTTGCATGGGAGAGACTTGAGCATGGTAGAGACTTTTGCAGTGGAGCTGCTAAAAATCAGTGTGATGGGGAGAAATGGCCCCGTGCACTCACATCAGGTGCTGCCTGTGCTGATTCCCTGGCTTGATGAAGAAAAGCTTCCCCATTACCACCTGACTAGCGCATACTGGTAGATCAGAACAATACCCAAAGTCAGAAATAAATGGGTTGAATAATTCAGTGGGCTCTGGAACATGGGAATGGCAGAGCGCATCACCAGAAATAAGAAATCACGGCTAATAAAGGCAAGCGACAGTGGAAAATTCATTAAACATTTTTCAGACAAGAACATTTTGCCACTCGCAGAAAAAAAAATTAAACTAGAAATGAGGGAAATTTTGTTCTACAGATGGGGTTTTTTGATAGGAACTATATAAAAAGCTGAAGAAACATTTGATTAAAGATTGGGAGAGAAAAAGCTATAAAAAGTGAAGAGAACTGTCTACAAGCTTAATTTCCATTTTCTGAGGCCCAAAAGCCATTCCTTTGTGTCCTGCCTGTATATACAAGCCTGGGACTGGTGACTTTTGGGGTGCAATGAAGACCTACCCCTGAAGGTAGCTCACACCTGGGGGGGTCACCCTGCTTGCAGGCTGGGGTGGGTTGGAAGTTGGGCACTCTGCACGAGTCTCGGAGCCATGGTGTCCTTCTGGCAGTCTTGATCTGCTCGCTGTGATTTATCAGCTGTCGTCTCCCTCCACCCCTCTGCCCTTCCCCAAGCTGTCTCTTTGCTGTCTCTGCAAGGGACGTTGGGCAGGTTTTCTACCACTGCCGCACCCTTAGAGACGTGGGTTAGGCTCAACCTGTGCTGAGCGGTCACACTCGCTCCCACGTCTTGCAAAATGCAATAGGGAGGACAAAGGAGTTGTCCCTTTGCCCTTTAGCTCCCGGGTACGTCTTGCGTCCTTACTGAGCCCTGACCTTGGAGCCAAAGTCCCATTTTGCACGTCCGTAGCACCTAATACCTGCACATCCCCCAGTGCTCTGCTGCATCAGTTATTAACCGCAAGCCGTTCATGGTGATGCAACATTTTGGGCTGATAAATCAAATGTCAGGAAGCTCTAGGAGACCCCGCAGTGCTCCCTCCACCATGCGGCACTACTGGGAATCAGGGCAGGGAGATTTCATAGTGTGGTTTAATGGGGACTGAATGGGAAGACTTATATTTGAGGTAATGAGGCTTTTTGGTGGTAACTTAACCCAGCGGCTGCTGACGCTCGTGGTTATTGACTAAAGTCAACACTGGAGCTGTATGCAAGGGACATGTACCTCCTTCTCCATGGTGACAAAGTCCTTTGTAAAATCACCCAAGATCTCCCTCATCCAGCAGCCCACCATAGCCCAATGCCACCTCGTAAGGTGAATTGTGCTGGTAACACCCCCATATCCACAGCTGTCTGTCGCCCTGGACAGGTTCCCTCTCCTAGCAGGACCAGCTGCACCATTTTCCATTCTTCAGCTGCCTTGGAGGTTTCCAGCTCTCTTGTTTTCCCACCCTGGGCATAGCGAATCCATGAAGTCTAAGTCAATTCAAGCCACAGCAGAAATTCCACTCAAGACCTTTGGTAGTAGGAATGTAGTTTCAGAGGGAAAAAATGGGTTTAAAGGCAAGCAGTGCTCCCACCTATCCCCCACAGCTCACACCACAGACTTTGATCTCCCTCCCACCACAGACGGGTACGCAGCACCTCTGCCTGCTTCCCCAGCCCACCCAGCTCCCCTCCGGCACCCCTTCTTCTGCACAGGCAAAGTTCCTTCCCTCATTTCTAAAGCAATCCAGGTTCTTCTCGTTTCCCGTATTCCTGGGCTGATTCCTGTCCCTGTGGTTGTTTCCTAACAACTCCCTTGCCAGATTTCTTTCTTTCCCTTATTGTTCCTGGAGGTCCTTTCCTATCCGCACCTGTACAAGCTGTACGAGCACATCCGTGAACACCCAGGAGGACCTGGGGAGGTGGATGGTTAGGCAGTGAGGGTACCCATCTGGCACTACTGTTTACTTGGAAATAAAGGATGGGTCTGAAATCCTTCAAACACAAGACTACCTGACACCGTGACAGAGCTGACAGCCATCCATTGCCTCAAACCTGCTCATCCGTGTCCCTGATATTAAGGAAGCATATGGTTGGTCCCCATCCATCTTGCTAACAGCCAAGTCCAAGCTGACTGCCTCACCGAATCCTTTTAGTTCCCGAGCAGCCTCCGTGAGCTCCCATTTGCAAGCAGAAGCACCAGTGCATGAGTCAGATTCATCTCCTTCCTCCCACACTTGCTACAGGGCTACGGCCACACGCTGTTGTTCTCCCTCTGGGATGACACAGCCCCAGAAACAATGACAGTTCCCTATGGGGATGCATCGCAGTTCCTGATTCTCTGCAAGAAGGAAGTTTGGCTTTTGGCCTCCGAATGATGACCCTAAGACAAGACATCAACCCAGGATGAGCCCCAGCTGCTGCTTTGGTCCCGAGAGGGGTCTCTTAGGTTTACCTGCAGAGGCTATGCATATGCAGAGGCATTTTCTAGCAGGATTTGGATAAAGGGATGTCATCAAGCCATCAGTTTCCAATGCAGGACATTGAGCGTCTCAGAGGCTCATCAATAGTACCTTACAGCCCCTTCTACATGCAGGATTTCTCCATTTGCTTGTGCCTCTTTTTTTATCAGTAGCTCTCCCTACTCTCCCACAACTTCCACCCCAATTGCTGACGCCTCCAGCCCTGGGGAGCCCAAAGGGATGGCAGGACCCTCACCACCTGTGCACTGGTGTCCCCTGAGGGCAAACTTGCTGACAACAGGAAAATCCCTTGTTAAGTGCAAAGATCTTAAGTATCCTTCTTGAAGTGCCAGGGGATTTACTGGCAGACCTAGCAATTAGCTGCACTGTATTCTGTTGTAGGAAAGTTTCTCCGTGTGTTTATCAGATATTACCACCACTTCTCCTCTCTCTTGTCCTCTTCTCACCCATAACCCTTTCTCTGAACCCGTAAATCTCTAAATTTACCTCTAGTTCCTGGCTTCAACATCAGGATGGGCCATTTGTACCACCCTTTCCCTCTCTGTGTTTGCAAACTCCACTGATTCTGACATTTAAAAAATAAACAAACCAGGCTAAAAGCTTCTGGTCCTTGAAAGAATAATGATTACAAGGGCCGGCCTCTGACCAAACTAACCGATGCTTGCAAGCAAAATATGTGTGAATAATCCAGAGTGCTTGCTGGTACCCTGGTAAAGACAAACCAGAGCATCGTGGGCTAGAAATGAAAGGCGGTACAATTAGACCAGGTAAATGCTGGGAATAAAATCACCAAAAGACAGGAAAATGGGTCCCCTAGGAGCAACAGCTTCTGCCTTTGCAGTGAGAGGAACAGAGGATCTTCATCTCAGCTGGAGCCATGAACTTCCAAGAGGCCATGGTTTGTGGAATAGGGGCATGTGGGAGGTTTAATTGGTTGCAGATTTATTATTTGGGCTGGCCTGAGGGAAAATGAGAATTTCTATCCCTCGGGAAATTCCGACACCCACCTTCATCCCTAATGGAAATGTCAAAATAGAGAAACTCCCCATGGAGCAAAAGGACAAGGACAAAATATTAAGCAATGTCAGAAAGTCTGTTTTTTGCTTACTTGATCCTGAATGAAACTGGTCTGACTGCTCCAGCAAGTCACCAGAGTGGAAACTCAGGTGCTTTGTAACTTTTCTGGGCTTTTCTCTACTTTCCAGAGCACGCCACGTTGTCACATGGAGCTCACTGCAGACCAGCCAGGTCCCCCTCCTGGTCTGCAAGAGGAGATAAAGAGGAGCACCAGGCTCCTCATCTCCTCTGACGTCCTCACGGTAAATGTTGCTGATAAATGTCAAACCGACTCAAAAACAAAGGACTGTGATTCAGCAGACAGAAGTGACTCAGTTTGGGTCACCTCAGCCTGCAGTGAAAAAAACTCATTTCTCTTTCCGTGCTAAAAGTGAAAGCATTTCGGCACAACACAAAACTCCACAGGGATGGAAGGGGTGTTTCCCGTCAGAAACACCGCTGGCGGTACCGTGGCCGAGGGGCTCTGCGTGCTGGGCTGCCAAATGTCTCACACAGACCATGATGTCTTCATGCACCTCTTCAGCATCTCCTGAAGGGTCTCCCTGAGACTTTTCCACCTGGAGGGCAGTTCACAGATGGTAGACCCACGGTGGGTTGTTGGCAGGTGGAGCAGCGGTGGCTTTCTCCCCACGGGGCAGTGGAGAGAAATGAGCTCTGGTGCATCCATTCGCCTCGCCAACGCGCTTCCAGCGTTTGTCCACCCAAGTGCTTTGAGTCCCGCGGGCTGGTTGCATTTCCACCGAAGAGAGAATAAATAGGTTGCGTCCCCTGCTGAGCTTCATTAACATGCACAAGGAGCATAGCTCAAAAATAGCCCTCTCCCGACCCCCCGATGATGACCTGCCCCTCTTGGGCAGCGGTGGCTGGTGAGCGATAGCAGAGCTGTGGGGAGCTTCGTCAGTTAATGAGGCTGAAAGTTGAACTCTCCTCCTTTGCCAAGCTTTTAAGTGAATATTCAGGGCCTGCAGCATTCTCAGGATGAAAACCATCTTTTTTTTTTCTTTTTTTTCTTTTTTTTTTTTTAAACTGAAGGAGAGGATTTACAAGGTGGGTTATACTCTCTGCGCAGCTCTCTAAAAGAGAGAGGGAATGAGAAGGAGAGCGATCTCCCCAGAAACCAGACCTGAAATGGTACAGTTGTGCTAAAGCCAAAGCAGGTCCCCAACCCTCTGCTGCGTCCCCAGATTTGGAGAGACCCCGTGCCCCTCCTCCAGCAGCTGCAGGAGGGCGAGCAGGGTGTCCCAGGGACCCCTCTTTCTACCCCACCTGCTGATGGACCAAATAATAGCACCTCTTATGGTTTTGAACTTTTTTCAAGGAAAAGTGATCTCATGGTTAAAAATACATGGGGAAGGAGGGAATTAATGTTTTGCTCTCAGCTCTGCCGCTAGCACTGGTCAAGCGCTGGGCTCTCCTGTGCTCCTCAGCAGTAGGGCTCTCTGCTGATAGCTCTGCTTTCAGCCAGCAGGTCTACAGGTGATAGTGTTTCAAATTTAATCAAAACCAATGATGACACTTCTTTTTTTTTTTTTTTTTTTAATTAAAAAGGGAGCTGCATCTCCCAGATGTTCCCAGGAAAACATGTTCAGGAGAAGCTGGAGTCCAAGCAGTCCAGGCCTGCGGACTCTCCATCCCTGGAGATATTCAAGCCTGGGCAGCACAAGGTCCCAAACAACACAAACCAGCTGGTCTTTCCTTGCTCTCAGTTATTCACTGATTCTGTGATATTTCCACTGTGGTCCCTGCCAGGTTCACAGAAGATGGTTGAGCCCCATGAGCTGGGCTGGAGATGGCACCGAAGTGTTTGCAGCACACTGCAGCTCCAACCCCTGTAGGTCCCCTTGGAGAAGGCATTCAGAGGAAAGAGCAAAGCAAGTTCACATGAGCTGGGTAGAAAGTGCCTTCTGGTTTCTATCATCTCCTGACAAGTCTGTGAGCTCTTTTCTCTCCCTGGTGCTGGATGGGCCTGTGGATCACCTGAGGCTGTTCTGGTTTGGGGTTTTTTTGCAGGCAACTGAGCAACTTTCTTTTTAGGTAATATCATGCTGTTCATGTGGCACGAGCAGTGGGGTGGACTGACGTGTGCTCTATAGCATCCCCAGCCCCAAGCTGCTCCAGTCTACCTTCATCTCACCTGGCCCTGGGAGCTGCCTGGGACAAAGTGCCTTGCTGTACTACAGGAGCCAGGGAACAACAGTGGCGTTTTCTCTTTCCAAAGACTTTATCTGAATCTGGGAGCAGAGTCATCCCTCCCTTCAGGTGAGCTCTGGTCAAGCATTCAATGCTCCTTTCCTGCCCTGACATACCAAGCGACTTAAAGGTCCTGGTTCAAAGAGACAATGTCGGTCTTTTCTAGTCTTCCCTCCTCTCCATGGGACCTGAGCAAAGACAAAACCTTCGGATACTGCAGCAAGTCTTGACCTGGAAACCAGCAAGAAAATGCATTTTGCATGCAGCAGGTGCCTTGAAGGATCACTTACAGGCACTGGAAGGAAAAGGAGGGGGAGGAAGCGAATGGTTAATGTCCCTCTCTGAGCCGCTTCCCTTTGCAGACAGCTATTTGCACATTGATAGAGGTGGAAATGAAAGCTCTTCATCAGCAGTCAGCCAAGCAGCTTCTTCCCTTGGTCGACATGCTCCTAATTTCTAAGGAAGACTGGTGCTGTGGGTGTAATTTCCCTGGCGATGCTGCTGTCACAGGGCTGGTCTGACCCATCTCAGACCAGTTTGCCCCATAGAAGAGGACTTAGGGGATGAGTGAGAGCTGGGCACTGCTTGCACTGGAGGCTTGGGTGGTGGTTCCCATTGCTGGCACCAAATGACACCAAGTGGGTGACGTTTGACCATCCCCCTGCCAGAGCTCGGGGTGGACTTGGGCAGCGCAAAGGCAAGTGCTGGCTTTATCCAGGGGCTCGAGCATCTGCAGGCAGCGGGGATGGCACAGCCTGAAGTCTGGGCAGCCCAGGAGCTGGTTCGGCTTTCGTCTGCTTGGACACTGCTGCCGTGACTGTCAGTCTTTACTCAGCAGCTTGAACATCAGAGTTTTGGGGAGCTAAATGCTTTGGGCACCCTCCCTGCTGGTAAACACAGTGCAGAATACGGATTTATTGCTGCTCTAAAATGCACATCACTCTTCTCCCTGCCTCCTGAATCCTCCAGAGGTGATGCATCTCCATGGCTGTCCTCCTCCCTCCTCGGGGCTTCTCTCTTGCTGCTCCCTGCCTCGTTCCCTATGCTGAACACACATGTGAGCTCTCCACCTCATCTGTGGTTGCAAACATGCCAGCGACCCACCAGGGCTGCCCCCCCCCGCCACCACGGGGGCTGGAGGGAAGGGTGCAGAAGAGTTTGATCTGCCCTGGGACGCAAGGGATCTTGCGAGCGCTTGTGCAGCCCGTGCACGTAGCACTCCTCCAAACCGCTCTGCGGAGGCTGCTGGCACTCCATCAGATAACGAGGATTTCCTGCCTGGGTTATCAATAACTCCAAATAGCTTCTGAAGAGTTCCCCCTCACGCTGCCTCAGAAACGCGCTGGGCTTGTTCGGCACTAGGAACGACACAGAGGTTATTTCCAAGGACCACAGGTGAGCTGGATGCTTCACAGCCCTCTTTCTTTGACAACAGTGTCCCCAGGTCTGGGAAAGGGTGGGAGCCCTGGGACAAGATCAGAGAAGGAAAATCAGCCTTATCGAGCACTTGCTTTCACTAGCAGATGCGTAGCAAACTGGTGGGACTGGTAATCAGGGAAATTCAGCCTGGAGAAGACAGACCGGGTTGTTTCATGATGCCTTGCTGAGGCCAACATTAGAAAGGATGCTGCATTCACCAGGATATCCAAAGCATCAAGCAGACAGAGGGTGGAGACCCCATCCTCCTCCATCCCCGTGTACCACCATGGCTGTCCCACAGTGTTTCTGGGAATGGATATGAGCCTTGGCAGAGTTGGCCAGCAGAGAGGTGCTGGGGTGAAACAGGATTTAGTCATTGAAGCTGAGCAGGACTGTCCAGGCGTTCAGCCACTTCCAACCAGGCTCAGCAAAAAAAAAAAAAAAAAAAAAAAAAAAAATGAAGTCTGTGTTTGTAATGACCTGGGCTCAGCACACCAGTATTCACAGTGAGTTGTAGATCTGCGTGTAGGCAGAGTTATGCATTTATTTGCTCCATTCTGTGAATTAATGTCATGGTCCCCTCATGCCAGGGGGAAAAGGGAAAGAAAAGCAATGCTGCTACCCAGCCAGCCCAGTTCAGCTGGGCTAAAAACCTTCCTCCAGTCAAGCCAATTCAAAACCTTCACCTGCTGTAGGCAGTTCAGGTGCGGACTTCAGATTTCCTGCAGGGTGAAAAGGACCAGTTTTTGGCAGGGAAGCCAGATTTTGTCACAGGTGAAACCCCTCTGAAAAGCTCACTCTGGGGCCAGGACTGTGTGCACCCTCCTGGGTCCAGGTGTGTTTGCCACCAGGTCCAAAACACGGGTGAAGAATCAGGGACGGGGAGGATGGAAGGAGATGCTCATGCAACACTTAGACGCTGCACTCCAAGCTGCTCCATGTGGTTTATCTGTGCTTTTGCCAACCCCAGTGAACGCAGTTCTCCCAAAGGGAGAAATATTGGATTTGTGCTGCTCCTCAGCCCCATAGGTCACCCCCCCGGCACTGAGGTTTGCTCGGCTGTGTGCCTCTGGCTCTGAGTGGGCAAGGTCTTCCACCAGCTTTTCAGAAGGAGAGCGAGATAGACCCTGTCCCACACGATAGTCTACCCCGTCTTTTCTTGTCTTTCCCGCATCTGATAACGATGAGCAGTTTTCTCCTCTCCTTTCTGTTTGGTAATTGCAAACAAGTTTTTTATCCAGGCCAGTGGTCTGCAGCAGAGCAAGAGAAAGGCACCTGCTCTGGGTTTACCGAAGCTGGGAACAGAAAGCTCAGGCAAGCATCACCTGGGCAGCCAGGTCCAGGCAAATGAATTTCATGGACTGCTCCATGTCACACAACGTATCTGGGCTCAGGGACAAGATAGGGACAGAGCCAAGGAGAGGAGAAGTGTGATCTAGAGGTGCCTGTGGCTCATGGTTTGGACGTGATGTGGGGGACCAGACCGAAGGGACATCAATCCACCTCTCCCCCTGTGCCTCCTGGACCGACCTCAACCATCGCCATGCAGAAGCATGAGACCACCTGCCTGGACTGTCACAAGATGCATTACAAAAACTTGGCTTAAAGCAGCAGCTCTGGGAGTCAGGGGATTATGTGAGAACAGCAGTCACCATGCCAAAACTATTATTCTCTCTAGCCCTCCTGCTTTCAGAGGAAAGCCCGAGAGCGTGAGACACAAAAGCCACAAATTAGAAGTCAGTAAGAATTATTCCTTCACTGTTTTCAGATCAGGCTGGTGGTGGCAGGATACACAGCCAACTCCTGTCTGTGCCTTTGGGGAAATGCTTACCTCCATAATTTATTTTCCAGTGTCCCCAGGAGTGCCCAAGGTCACATCAAGACTCCAGGCTGCCCCGAGACCCGAGCAGCTTCATTGCCGTCCGTCGCTGAAGACAGGTAGGGGTCATAAATTAAACCTTGAAATGAAATGAGAAACAAAACCACAAACAGATCTATGGTGAGCGTCCAGTCTGTACTTGTTTTATTTTCAGTGATTACAAGCAGCCACCCCAAATCCTGACCCTTCCCCGCAGGACAGAATCTCCCCAGCCAGGCCCAGCACATTAATAGCCACATACGACCCCCTCTGAAACGAACATCAGGAAAATCTCTTCATTTCTCACCCAACTCCCCCCTGGTTACCCTCCAGCTGGGGACTGCAATGAACATTTGGGGAATTGGCACCTTGTGCCAGGGAAGGGGGACAATTCCCAGCTCCAGCTCATCACTGCGGCCGGTCCCAAGGGAGCAAGGTGAGCACTCGATCCTGGCCCCGACACACCAGAGCAGGCGGAGCAGCACCACGGTCACCCTGCCTAGCTTTGTCTTTCTTGATTTATCACCTGAGCAATATTTCTTCCTTCACTTTCTGTCTGGAAAGCTCTTTCTGGTCACTCCTGCAACTGGCACTTGGACTTCATCCCCAAGGTCTCATATTGAACCTTGCTGCTCATCTCCCCAGCCCCTTCCTACCTCTCTGGCCACCAAAAGTCAGAAAAAGCCTGAGGGCACGGAGCCTGGCAAATTCCCTGAGTGAGATGCACCAAGAAATCACTCACCAGGATCCCTTAAGTGCTGTCAGCTCCCTTCCTGACAAGAAGGAGCTCTTCCCGCATCCTCTTTTCATGATTCTCAGTTCCCAGCTAAATAAAGCAGCAAGAGACATCACGTGCACCCACAACACGCTGCGGTCAGGCTCGATGCTGAAGAGCATCCTTGGAGTGCCACAGCGATGCAGTGCAGAGCCCCAGGCTGGCCCCAGCACTGCTGGCGGCACCAGTGCAAAGCCTGGCTGGGATGAATACGCCCGGTCCACTTGAGAAAGGAAAACTGCAGGCAGCTCCATCGCAGATGGGTCAACACGCAGGTGAGAAAAGGCCTCCGATGTTTCCATCCTCACCGAGATTTCCCTCGACCGTGTGAATCCTCTTGCCTCAGACCCCAAGGGTCAAGGAGGGGTGCCAGCACCAAACACACCGGCTTTGGATCAGAGGAGAAAAGTGGCCAGAGGCCACTTTACGCTCTTCTGGTCTGAGCATGTGTTGCTTCCAAAAGGATCTTTGCAGAGTCACATGGACCTAACGGAGAGCAGTTTAGCCCCTGCATGTCCAGCTGAAATATGTGTTTGGCTCTTCGACTTTCCTAGGAAAGTTTTTTTTATTTTCTTGACTAACCACCTAGCTGGCAGGGAAGAAGCACAGCTGAAAATGGAGAAGAATTTTCCCCAGCAGGTACATTTAAATGTAATCTTCCAGGCCATAAATCAAAGATTAATCCGACACGAGAGTACAACTCAAGTCCTCATCAATTTGCCTTCCTTGGTTACACGTGAATGTGAATATAAAGGGCTCCTTGATTTATCCAGCCCAGAGAAGCTGTACAGTGTTTCTTTTAATAGCTGATGCTTTATCTATCAATTCCCCACTCCCCCATGTCTATTCCTGAGCAGCTGATTAGAATTTATCAAGATCTATACTCCACCTCGAAGCAGACCTACTTCCCATTACAGTTCTAAAGCACTGGCTTTTATCAAGGGAAATGCGAATATTTATCAGCCTCCGGATATATAGACATCAGAAAAAATAAGACATTACCATTTTAAAGCTTCTTTTCAGTGCTTTTTTTATGCCGCCTTCCTGATAAACCAAGAGCAACAGCCCTCTCACATGACTGCGCTGCTTCTGCAAAGCAATAGGAAGGGCTGATCGTACCCAGACCTGAGCTTAATTCCCTGAGGTCCCATTGAGAGGGAGAGGGCTTGCAGGAAAACCCTCCCTGGAGGGGATTTTACCATCAAGGCACCCCTTTACTACATGCAAAGCCAATTCACTAATTAGCTGGGCCAATCTGCTAGCAGAGGGTCGCCATTTGAGGCTGACCTCACGACCAAGGTGCAAAAGTTGTTTTGGGGACATTGCTCTGGTTCATTCTTTAGCTGTCTGAGCTGTCCCAACAGCTCCTCCGAAGCCCAGCATCTTCCTTGCTAAGCTCTTTTGACTTTAATAGGAGCAAACTAACATCAAAGTATATCAAGTATTAATTGCCCTCTGAGGGGATGATGCTGTTTCTGTGGCCATCCATTGCTTCCCCCCATAATCTCAGCGTGTCCTTTCATTTCTCCAGCTTGCATTCCCAGTCCCTGGCCACCTGCCTTACCTTTCTCTTTGTCCATCTTCCTCACTCTCCGTCTTTTTCTTTAGCAGCACATTGCAAACACGCTTAACTCCTCCACCCAACTGTCTGCTGCACCCTGCTGTGCACTAAATTGCCTTTGGATGTGGGATCCCAGGGACATTTCTCTCCCAGAAGGGCCACCATGGTGCAGCTCTTCAGGGGCAGAGCACAGCACGTCATCCCCATTTCTGGGATGGTTTCCATCAGGGCACCTGCCAGCAAGAGGTAAGATCACTGGGCACTTCACAACGAGTCCCCTGTGTCCCATCCATGTGTTGAAATCCGCAGTGTTCAGCTGTTATTTCTATTACCTGGCACTTAAGTTCCTCATTAAAACGTGTTAACTCCCATTTAATTCCCTCTCAGGATGGCAAGCTCTCGTGTTTAATGAACTCTCTGCAGAACCGTCTGGGGAGATTTAAAACAAACCCTCCAGCAGCTGGTCAGGGTGTGATTAATGACGGCTGTGGACTTGAGAAGAGCAGAACCAAGGGCACAAGAGCTGCAAGACTCCCACGAAGAAGTGCAGGCTCTGCCTTGGTGAACGCAGCTTGTTCCTTCCCAAAAACCAAGACAGCTCGTGGTGAGGGATGCAGTCAGCAGCGCTGTGCACCATCTCTGGCTGCTTGCACTGAAGGATAAGGAGCTCCAAGCAGAAGGGGTGACCTAGGAGGAGAGGGCGAAGCCCTGCAACAACTTATTTGGGGACTGGACACACAAGCATTTTTGAGCAATTGAAATAGGCAGACTGGCTTCTGTGGCCCCCCTAAACCAGGAAAGTCTTTTTCTATGGCCACCCTCAGAAAGCAGGATACTCTGGGATATATACCTGAGCTGCAGTACCATGGGATGTCCCTGGGAGGGAATCCCCACCTAGATACTCTCATTTCCACCACCTAAACTCCTGAAGGTATAAAGAAAACCCAAAGGTGCCTTCAAACCTTTTCTCACTTTGTTCTGCTGTTAAGTAGTTAAATCTTTGCATCCTCCACAATATCCCTAAACGGTCCCTAATGCCTGTCTCAGGAAGAAACCTGTACTGAAAAAATTGCTCTACTCTTCGCTTAGGTCCATAATCAGTAATCCCCTCTGCTATGTGACTGTCCCTGCCGTGTCTGCTTCCCGTCAATTAGCCAGGGAGGAACCAGGGTTCACTGAAAACATCTTCCAGTTTTGCGCTTGCAATTGTTTGCAAGGGAAGCTCTGACAGCTCAGGAGCCATCAACGGAGCAAGAAATAATTTGGCAATAATCCTATGTCATGAGCAAAGATGACGAAGCTGCAGTCAGCTCCTGACAGATAATGCAGGGAAATTCATTTAACAGGTCATGGCTACTTACAAATAACTTTCCTAGCACCTGGGGCACACTCCATCTCTCTCTACATGCACCCCAGGCATTTATCAATTTTATTCCCCCCTCCCCTTTTTTTTATGTCAAAACATTCTTCCCAGCTGTTTCTTGATGCACTACATTGTCTGTACAGCAACAGACCACTACCACGCTCCTCTCCTGCTGTTCACCAGCCAGTCTTCAGGGGATCGCAGTGTTTAGCTGGTAGCACTGGGACATACACTGGGACACTGGGTAGCATCAGCTGGGACATGGGACACAGGACGTTTGCTGTTCAATATGTAGTGGTCTGAATTTGGGCTTTTGCCGCATGGATGAGGCTCTTAAAATCCTCCTCCAAGTGAAGACTGTACAACTTCCCCTTAATTTCCAGAGAGGTCATTAGGCTTTACCAGCAATGGCATTTACCCAGCACTTTGCCAGGGGAATACTGAAGGTTCGGAATGTCACGCCATTATGTTAAGGCTGTAAAAATACGGCGTTCCCCCAAACAAATCATATATCTATGTCAGAAGCCAGCAAGCAAAGGGAGTTGTTTAACTCTGCAGTGCCTGGCATCTGGGTCACCTTCCCGCAACGCCAGCTGCAAAGCCAAGTGCAATCATCCCTGCCTTTTCCCTCGTGACCCCAAAGAGTTTTTTCCCCATTCTTGTGCAGGAGCTGTAAATCCTTTTGATCCACTTATCTGCTTCTTCTTCCCCTTTGTTATCTTTCCCTTGCGTAACCCAGGCTCCGGGGGAGGAGGCACTTCCAGTCGTGCCCCTCATATCGCAGCCATCCATCGCCCACTGGCACTTCTGGCTCTCCCCCCCTGATGCCCGTCAGCATCACCTCCCCTTCAGTACGCAAACACTCTCCTTACCCTCATCATCTGTTTTCAGAATCTGAAAAACTCTTAAAGAGCAGCAACCACTGGGAAAATGGCCAGCACAAAGCAGGGGCGGGATGGACAGGAATATTTCAGAAAAAAGATGGGAAGAGTTGGACCACAACCAAGTTGAACTGGATGCCATGAAATTCACAGTGCTGCACAGTTATACAGGAAACTTGGTATGAAGGTGATGCTTAGGTATCACTTGCAGCTGTGTCCTACTTGTGCTCCTCCTTCACTGCTCATGCTACAAGGGAAAATGATGAGTGAGGCTTTGTTATGATAGCGACTCCAAAGAGTTTCCAGCTTACGTAAAATGGTCAAGAAATAAAAGACCAGAACTACCCCCATTTTGCAGTTTGGGAACGGAGTCCAGAAAGGTTGCACAGTTCTGATCACACTGTACCCCACCAACAGAGCTGGAAATTGAATCGCATCTTCGGAGTCTCCAGGCAGTGCTTTACCTGCAGTTACCCTCCCTTAAATGTGTCTGAATATTTGTTCCAAGCTCTACCTCTAGACCTCAGCAATTGAACTCTTGGGTCACTGCAACTTGCCAATGGTTTTGCTCCAAGGTCATGGAGGAGTCAGAACTAAAGCTACAGTCTCTTTATGTCTGCTCATGCACGAACCCAAAGGCAATTCTGCCTTAAAGGGGTGGTTATGCCGAGGCAGGACTCTAACCTGCAGGTTGGCATCCACGTTCATGGCATAAACCTCTTTGTTTTGAGGCTCTTGGCTGGCGCAAGGGGTCTCAGGGACCCTTTGGATGAAATCAGAAGGGATTGGTTGTCTAATCCCAGCTATGAGATGGTCTCATTGCTCCTGCTCTTGCCTTCGCAGCTGGTTTCCACTTCGCGGGCTATGCTCTCAGTGTCTCCCGAAGCGGAGCTGAAAGGCACTTATTTGGCTGCTCTGCTCCCATGAAACACACCTAATACAGCTGGGTAGCACTTCATACACGATGTGTGCCGGACAGGAGTGACAACTGAGAGCCAGGGAAGCTGGAGGACATTGGGAACAAACCAAAGGAGCCTTGTACTTTCCACAGACCCACGGGAGTGCCGGCCAGGGTGATGGAAACCAGCCCATCTGGATCATCTTTGTTATTTTGCAACTGTCTGCTGTTAAAATCTCTTTATCCATAGATCTCAGAGGCCAGCCAGGACTGGAAAAACAGCACACCATGTAAATAAAAACACATAATCTCTGCCTCAGAGGTTTTCTGCATCTCGGGCTGGATGTGACAGCGTGCAATGAAATATGACGGGGAAACGGAAAGACGTGGTCATCAGCCACGGGGACATGGGGATGATCAGGTCAGCCGTATCTACAGGAGGAAACCAGATGGGCTGTCTTTTGTTTCTCTGAGAAGGTACGATATGATGTGACTGAATGTGTCATGTTAGAAAAATACTGGGCAGAGCTCAGTGTCTGAGAAGAAAATCCTGCACAGCCAAGTATCTCCTGGGAGCCCTCCATCCCCCATGTCCCAGCCAGGCTTGGCTGGGGTTTTAGCAGAAGTCCATGGGAACACAGAAATGGAGCTCTAAGTCAAATAGGAAACCCAGGCAGTTATAAATGGGCCAACACACCACCTCTCACCCTGTGCTGGGAGATCCTTTCTGCAGAGGGGTCCAGTCACACCAGCATGCCCAGGGAGGTGTTTTACACCTGATAGTTTTGCACCCAGTCACCCCCACAACTCAGGAGAGGGGGTTGTGACCAGGAGAGCACTGGGGAGACGTCATTTGGGATGGTGGCGTGTTTCCCAGCGTACATACAGATCAGTCCCTCTGGCTGTTGATGGAGCCGTCAGACTGATGCAGCACTTTCATTCCCTACAGTGAATTGCTCCCTTCTTCCTCATCCCTCTTTATAATATGGAGGCCTTTTTTTTTCCCCTCGGTTGGTTATTCATACCTTAATGGCACTTGATTTTCAATGGGCTGTTAGAACCCTTTTCTGTGCATACTCCGCAATCCTGTTAGGCTTTTCAGCGCTCCTTTGTTCTTTAAACAACCTTTGCTTGCTTTTCCTGCAGACACATCTAACTGTGCCGGGGTTACACAACTTCTCCTGTTGGTATTACCATTCAGCTGAACGTGGCCGTTCTCAAAATGAAACGAGAATAGCAGCAAAGCCTTTGGAATATACAAACACGCTGAGCTGAGCCCCTCTTCATTGCTACTCAAAAGCATTTAAGTTGGTGGTGCACGCACTCCACAGGGAACTCGGTCTTCAGTGTTTATGAAGCACAGCTGGCTGAGCACTAGACCAGCCACTGCTTCGGTCAGCCTGAAATTGCTTTCCCCTTCCAGGGACTTCACAGTGCAGCTCAACGCTGTTTAATTTTACAATGTGCTGTTCCATAGGAAGGTGCGAGTGCAAGCAGAGGCAGAGGGTCAATTAATAATAGACCTTGATGGGAAAGATCCCAACAACCTCCTGAATGGAGGGTTTATGAGCTGGGTCTTACGAGACTGGGCTGGCAAAGTCCTCTGTGCCCAAACCCTTCCCGTGCAGCCCATTTGGATGCAAACAAGGCATCTCTGTTCCTGCCCAGCCTTTTGCACGTCTGCTCTGTGCAAAGTCCTGTTCATCTTCCCTCTCTCAGAGGTGTTTTCTGAAGGGATCTTGTTTGTTAAGCCTCTACATTTCCCTTTTTCTTTTTATCAGATGTTCTGCCTGACTTCCTTTCCTGGATGACAGGGAAGAAGTGATCGCAAGCTCTCTAGTGAACATTGATACTGGTATTTGTTATTCCATTTAACAGGCAATCTTTCCTTGAGACATTTGTTTTTCAAGGCACTTAGCTGTTGCTGTAAGGTCTGGTGCACCTCCAGCTTTCGCATCCATCCACTAAAAAAAAGCAATAGCATTTTGAGTCCCTTTCATCGTCCCTTTGCTGGGTTTTTCACTGATCGGATCTTTCCTGCGATGGCAAATGCACCTGCAGCCCTCCACGTGGGGGTCAGTCTCTCCTTCGCCACATCCCTGTTAGTTTGCACTGTGGCTCCTGTGGTATCCTTCCATGTGTTGCCCGTGAGCCTGGTGCCAACCAGCCCCAAAACATCTGCACCGGGACCAGGAAGAGCCACGTCTGTGGTACGGGCAGGGCTGCAGCCTGCTCTGCCCCCCCCTGCCCTCTCCATCCAGAGAGCGTGAACAAAACCTTCAGTCCTGGCTGGGCCAGTGCCGGTGACCAGCCTCATCTGGAGCTCCCAGGGCTCCTCGGCTCCAGCTGAGACAACCGCTGAGCGCAGGTCTGCGAGGTACAGGGGGATTAGTGGGCGAGTTCAGACCTCAGGCTGAGCTTGGACCTTGGTCTGCCTGCCAGCGCAGGCGTACGTAAGCCGAGCTTGAATTTAGAAACCTCCTGCGGGAGCAAAACCTGAGCCCTAAGTCTGCCTTTGTGTGTGCCCATGGATGTTGTTCATTTTCGGTGGGGCTGAGGGGAGGGGATAAAGAGGCAGATCCTACAGGGACAGCTGAAAGGCTCATCTAGACTAATGTGACTTAAAGCTTACTCACTGAGGCTCTTTTTCAGTGCCCACAGTACAGATATTTTAACTTGCTCCTTAATTTGCTCCTTAAAGCAGTTAGCAAAATTCCTATTATCAATCAGCCTGTGGCAGCCTATCCAAAAGGCATGGCCAGGAACTGTGCATTAATCGTGAATGCTTTGCTGAATTTACTGCATGGCAGGACTGAATTTTTCACTCTGAGATGAAGCATGAATATGCTGTTTGGCACAATCAATACTTCTCTAGATTGTTAGAGGATTGTCAAGGATTCAGTACCCATGCGTGGGGTATGACCATCTCTCCTGGGCAATGCGCAGAAATATATCACCTCTTTCCCCGCAGTAGAGCATCTGTGGAACAGCATGGGAAATAGGCTGGGGATCAAATGGGACACCTCCATGCCTGCAACAACATCTCTGCATCTGCCATTCCAGCTAAAATGAGACCCTTGTCCTTCCCGGAGGTGTGGCCACAAGATGTGCTGCAGTCAAATTAGTTTTCATTAGTTTGATGGGAAATGAAGTTACTGGGCGACATGGTAAATGAGAGGTAGAAAGCCAGAGAACCAGCTTGATCACATAGTAGGGATAATTTTTACCTTGCCTAGATGCAGATGGGATGTACAGTGATAGCTGGTTGCCCTCTAAGGATTAAGATGATTATAACAGAGATAAGGAGGAAGGAGGGTTTAGCCTGCCGGCAGTGCTGAACCCAGGTTTAAGCAGAGGGTCCCACCTGCAGATGCCCAGATTTTACGTCCTAGTAGGCTAACTCCTTGTCAGGTCTCTTTGCAATAATCTTTTCTATTAATTCAAAGCATCTTTTCTTTCTTCTTACATTTACTCATAACTTTCCTGCAGTTTCCAGACACGGATCAAATGCAAGTGTTTCATACCACTGTATTACATAGATTTTCTGTGGTCTTTGTTTGCTTGTGGTATCGAAAACTCACTGTTTTAGGCAAAGTTCCTTTTAGGGGACCATCTTGCGCTCCCTCAGTTTGCAGATAAATCCTAGGGATCAACACAAGGGAGAGAAGAAATAATAAATGGGAGAGACGGGAAAAAGGGAAACTTTGGGATATGGAAAGGGAATGGTGCAAGTGGAAAGATCCTGTTATAAGATAGTATGGCTAATTAGTATGTGGCTATAACAGGTTAAACTGACAACCGGCATCCTCCTAAACACCTGCAGCTAGCGGTGCCTCAGCTCTGTTGTCTCCATCACCGGGGCTTTCCCGGCTCCCCCCTTCTTCAGCACAGCAATAAATCAAAACTTGATTTTAACACACTCTCCTCTCCACAGCCCCCAGCAGAAAGAAACCACCAAGGATGGTGAATGCAGCCACCTTAGCAAGGCCTTGGTGCCTGCAGCGTCGCACCTCAACGGGGGGAGAGGTGGGGAGGAGGGCAGCTGCCTCCCAAGGACACTCCGATGGCTCCGACGGGCCCCGAGCCTGGCGATGCATGGGAACATCACCTCCTCCACGTCACATCCCAGCCCCGATCAGCCTGCCCCGCTCCTCTGCAGGTCTGGGAGACCTCAGAAACGAAACGAGGGTGCGCTGGGGCGAGATAACCCCAGGGAACCCCAGCTGCATGGGGTGAATCACCCCCCTCTTCAAGCAAGGGCAGCAGCAGAGCCTGGCCCACCAGATGTACCACCATGATGTCGGTCCCAGCACAGCCCAGCCGGGAACAAGGCCACCCCTCTGTAACCTGCCCCCTGCAAGGGCACTTGTGTCTGTCTTATAGCCAGGGCACTCTGCTATAATATATACGTACTCCTAGTTACCATAATATATGCAAAGTCCTGGATCTGGGTGAAGAACTCGCTCAGCTCAGAGGGACACCCTGTGCTTAAAAGCCCTTCAGAGACATTCCGTTCTTGGGACAGTGATTGTCAGGAGCTGGAGCATCCCCCGATGATCCCAGCATCAGAGAGTCACAAACTAGATGAGGTTGGCAGGGACCTCTGGGTGTCCAACCCCCCTGCTCAAGCAGGGCCACAGAGAGGAGGTTGCCCAGGACCGTGTCCAGTGTCCCCTTGCTGTCTCCTCGTGCTTTTGTCTCCTCGTGCTTTTGTCACCCTCTCACTACACCCTGCCTGGTTTCATCCCCAGGATCCTCGGTGCATGGCAGCTCCCGTCCTTCCCTCTGCTCACCATGCCCGAGACACCCCAGGGAGGCACAGCCCATGGCCAGAGGAGATGCGGGATGGAGGTCTCCTCCGCAACCTTTCTTTCGCCATAAATTGATTTTGGGGGAAGTCAGCATGGGCTGGGGTTAGCAGGGAGGACCACAGCACCGTAGCACTCAGTCGGTCGCTCTCCTCGGAGGTGCCGTGACCACTGATAACAGATTGCTGCATGGGGCTTGCAACACCTCTCCCTCCCGCCTCCGTCGAAGGATGCTCGGCTGGCTCGCCATAGCTCTGAGATGCTCAGACACCATCTCAGAGGAGGCAGGGCTCGTGGTGTGGCACTTGCCCTGTCGGGAGCCATTTGCTCTAAAAGAAGGTTTAATTAGCAATAGTCATAGTTCATGCTGAGAGGTTAATACAATCCCTGTATGGGTTATTCATGAGATTTTAGAGTCACTTCCACCAAAACCTTCTTTTTTTTTATTTTCAGCCCAGCCTGAGCTAAGATTAGTGATGGCTGGAGAGACTGGAAATGGGGGCTCGAGGGGTGGCATGGGTCTGTAGAGCAATTCCTTGTGGCCAAAGTAAGCTGCTGTTCTGTGCCAGGGTGCCAGCCCCTGAAGGAGACATGGCCTTTAGGACGTGAGCCCGTCTCCCTTCCCTCTCCAGGGGCAATGCCCACATCCCAGATCCCCTCTCCCAGGTGAGCGCTACCGCTATTTCCATTTTCTCCATACCCACCATTGCCAATTCCTTTTTCATCCCAAGTGCCATGATAGATGCTTTCTTTTCTCCTCCCAGCCTCCCTTTCCAGAGGGATGGCCATCAAGGGGTTCATACTCTTTCTCTCCCTTCAGTCTGCACAATATGGGGAAAAAACTTGAAAAATGAAACTCGCATTCAAGAGAAAGCCTAAAACCATGCAGCGGGCAGGAATCCCTTTTGGGAATCAGTTTTCCACGCCAGTGTGGCAGGATATGGGGAGGATTTCTCAGTGTTTGGAGATACAGCAATGTGGACACTGGCGTCCTGGGCCTGTGCTGCATGTGCAGTCAATCTGCAAACTCTTCAAGAGTCCATTAAAAACAAGCAGCTCCTTGATTTAAGATCCCACAGGAAAAGCATTGCTACGAAGGACCCAGCAGCAGCTTGGAAAAAAGTAACACTCTGGGGAAAAAAGTCTCTCTTTTTAGAAGCTTCTACCTGCAACTGCACTCCAAATCCAGCCCTGATCCCCTCAGCCCCAAGACACTCAGCTGAGGCCTCAGATTAGGACCATCACAGACCAAACTTTCCCGACAGCTCAGCTTGCACCATGGCAAAATCTCCTCTTGTCAAGAGCAACCCATACTTCATGGAGATCCTGAGGTCCAGCAAACATCCTGACTTCTGGTTTCTGAGCCCCATTGCTGGATCTGATCTGGGTGATGATCCCATTTACCCAGTTCAAAGTGGGGTCTCAGAGCCCCAGGATGAGCACAGACAGTCCCTCTGGATCAAAAGGAGTCCTCCACCAAGGCTCCCCACGGAGCCCCAAAACCAACCCCAGCTACTCAAAGCAAAGCACAAGCAAAGACCGAGGAGAGAGCATGCATCACGAGAACACCCTGTCCTCGTCCTTCCCTGGGATCAGTCCGTGGTGGATCAGAAGAAGCCCAACCTTGTTCCTGCAGCTCTCTAACCTCCCTGCAGCCTTGCATCACCCCTGCACCCTTGCATCACCCCTGCACCCTTGCATCACCCCTGCAGCAGCCACCATTGCTGCAAAGCCTCGTTGCAGCACTCGAATCACCGTGAGTTACTTGGCCAGACCCAGAGCACCGTGCTGAGCTGCAATGAGTCCCTGCGTCCCTGGGTAGAGGATGCCAAATCCATGCCGAGAGCAAGATACCCTGCTCCAGCCTCGGCACGGTGTGGCTGTGCAGCGGCAGGACTGCAGGCGGCAGTGCATGGTCCCCTGAGCCAGGGAAATGCAGCAGCATGTCCTTTCACTGCTGGAGAGAGAGCTGGGACCTCTCTGGACACAGAGCCCAAATTTTTCCCTCCTTGCTAGAGGGGGTCCGATGGGGTCCAAGCTCTCAGGTGGTGGCACACAAGCTCCCGCCGCTGCCATCATGTCACGGATAGGCACCAAGGTGACACCTTAGCATCACTTATTATATTATTCCTATTTTCACTATGTGACTCAGTAAATACTAAATCAGCTCTTGGGGTCTGGACCAACATTCCTGTGATTCCCACCTGAGCTCTTCACCTCCTCCTGGGCTGATGGATACTGCAGAGGAGGGGAGCCCAGGATGATCCTTTGCAAGAAAACCCAGGGGGTCTTACTTTTCCTGGGAAAGCACCTTTAAATTTTGTTGTAATTGCACCTTTTTCCCCACCCTGTGTGGCATACGGCGCTGCTAATGAAGATTGAATAGAGCAGCAGTGCCTGCACGCGAAGCTGCAGAGGACGGTAAATCTGGCTGCTTGTACTATGCACATGAACAACAAATCTAATTGCCATTTTGGAGCGGTGATTAGCGCTGCAGCAAGCTGTCAGCCAGGGATGCCAAATAAACAAGGCTCGGCAAAGCTGCCCTGGGAGGAAAGTTCACGAGGGAGCAAGAGGGGAGGAAGGTCGGAGCAGCTGATGAGAGCAGGGGGGCAATGCGAGATGCCACAGGGTTGGGTGGCCTTTGCCCACAGTACCACCTCCCATGGGAAACCTCTCCGGGGGGTGGTGCAGGATCACAGCCCACCCCAACCTCTCTCCTTCCCGTGCCATGCGGCGTTACGGATTCAGATGAGATTTAGCTATCCCCTAAACCCAATCAGGGGGAAAGGAAAAGCAGCCCTGGGATGCTGTGCTGACCGCAGCCACGCACGAGGCTCCGGCTCCACTTCTCTACCCCTTGCATCTCCCCTCTGCTTGTGAAGCATCTGGGATTAAAGGAAACTTTGTTAATGGGCATTACAGAGAGTAAAGCGTGTGGCAGGATAGGTGGCTAATCCTGCACAGCCGTCAGGAGGAGGGGGCTGTGGTGCACAAATCAAAGCATCTATAGCTTTTTAAATGCTGTTGGATAACAGACATAGCCAAGCACGTAGCAATCAAGGTTAGAATTTCATGCCATACTCAAGTAAACCACTTTTCCCCCCCAAATAAATATTTTACATTTGCAAAACCCTCCAATTAATCTTGGCATTTAACCACAAGCTGCAAAACTTAAAGTAGGGAAGGGGTAGTATTTATTTCCCATAACTTGCTGTGCTCAACGCCTCCTGTGCTTTATCAGCACATAAGACCTTGACACTGGGTACGAGCCTGGGCCACAGACTCCCAGTGTGAGCCTGGACAAGGTTTTTGGGCTCAGTTCTTAAAAAGCATCACCCTGACTCGGGGTGAGTTGGTTGCCTCAATACCCCAAGGATGGGTCCTTATCATGAGTCTCAACATTCTCCAGATATTTCCCCTCTTTCCAGGTTTCTGGAGGTTTGTGCTTCGCTTCTAGTGGTAACAAGGCGAGAAAGTTCCTGCAGAGGTTAAATGTTGGCACCCAAACAAAATCTTAGGAAAAGATAGCAGCTCCTCAGTGGTTTTAGGGTGGAATTGAGGGCATTTTCCCTGCTTGGATGGGCTGAGAAAGGGAGAAGTTTCAGACATCGCTTGGCCAGAGTTGCAGGCATGTTGTTTTTTTTCTAGGACAAACAACAAAAATCTCACCTCCTGGAGACTTTGGGAGGGGATTGGTGTTCTTCAGTGAGATGTTGCTACTTGCCGCCTGGCAGGGAAAAAGAAGTCACGCTCATGACTGACAGCCGAATAGCTCCAAATGCTGTGTACATCTCAAATGCATACGGGTCAGGAACTGAAAGTCTGATCCAGCAAAGTCTGAAGCTTCAAGCACAGCACCTGGGAAAATCCCTTAGGTGTGTGTTTATGTCCCCTGGGTTTTCTGAAATGTAAATGCACCTGGAGTCAGGCCAGGAAGGGTCCTTCGTGCACCCTGGAAATGTGGAAATGGCCTGGTGGAAATGCCCCTGCCTTGGCCCAGGGACACAGGTGACTCGGGTGACTCAGGTCTTTCCCAAACACATGGGTTTATGCATTTGCGCGTCCTTGTACCAGCCATAAACACATGCTGCTCCGGCGGGGGATGCTCACGGGCGCTCCAGAGGCATCACTCCCTTTTAAGCAGCCTCAGCTGATGGGTAGCTCATTTATTTTTGTTTATCTTAATTGAGCTGCATATGATTGAAGTCAGCTTCAGTTAAAAATATCCCATGTCTCTGATCAGCCCTGGACCGCTCCCTGGCTGCCACCAAGCTCTCGCTCCCCATGGGTCTCCAGAGCCTCCTGCTTGGGGTGGTATGTCCCGTAGTGAGCTGCATCATCCTCAGTAGCCCCATTGCAGGTGGCCCCACAGGTCTGCAACAACGTAAAAGCATGGCCAAAGTCCGTGACCTCTTGGTCTTCCCCCAAAACCTTGGGCATTACTGCTGAGGAGTTTGCTAGTCCCATCTCCAGCAATTCAACCCTTCGGTGCTCAGCCTTACAGGAAACAGCAGGCGTTTTTCTTCGTTTACAGTAAACAGAGCCTTAATCCAGGCCTTTAAGTCTGTCTAGATTTCGAAATAATTACAAGCAGCCTCTTAACTTGTATGAAGTTTGATTTAAGCCTTAATTTAATGGTTTATCTGGAGAGCAGGAAGTAAGCTGGCACTGCCATTTAGAAGCCATCTGTTTTCTCCTAATCTTTTGCAGGCTTCAGACCAGCAAACAAGAACCACCACTGCTGGACCATCACTTCTGCCAGTCGTAAACAACCCACCAGTTCTCTGCAGGGAGCTGCATCCAGGGACCATGTCCTGAGGTCTTCAGGGATGAGTGGCTCCTTCCAGCCCTGGGGATAACGGTGACCATGGCGAGGTGTGGGTAGGTTGCTCTGGAAAGAGGTCAAGGATTGGCATGGATCAGTGCTGGAGGGGAGGGAGATACTTCCTCAACAGAGACGATGGAGATGGTTGCTTTGAGCACGATCCTACACCCTGATGGTACCTGGACAAAGACTATAGGAGTGTAGATGGATGGGACAACCCTGGGCAAAGATGGAGGGACAGATTCCTCTTGCAAAAATAGCTGTTTCACACATCCCTCCTTACGGCAGCCCAAGGAGAAGACGCCAAGGAGCATCTTCCAGCCTGGAGAGGTGATTGTGGTGGGAGAGGAGCAGGGCTGCCAAAGACTAAATAATTCCCCCTGCCCAGAACAAGACACCAGGGACAGCCATGTGTCCCCAACAAGCAGCACAGGGAGGTGGCCTTCCCTGCTCCCGTTCCCCCTGTGCACCAGCCTCCAGGTGAGGATGGATCCTGACAACCAGAGCTGGCTCTGCTCCCAGCCCAGCTGGTCCCACGTCCTTGGTGCATCATCAGAGCCGAGCAATTCTAGCAGCTCTGACGTTAAGAGTAACTCTGGACATGATCACATCACACTTGCTCATCCCTAAAATCTCCATGTAGCAGGGTTGTTTTTTTTAAACCTCTATCCTGAGCCCAGCGTAAAAGCTTTTGGGGGGCTGCTGAGAGGTGTCTGCCCTCCCTGGTGTAGGGACCCTGTGGAGATATCATCTCCCTCAGCTCCCACGTCATCAGCAGAGAGGTCCTCCAGGGAGGTGACTCAGAAAATGTCTTTGAGAAGTCAAAATCTGGGGGCTCTCCATGCTCCCCCTCCCAAGCAGCAGTTTCAGAGCAGCCCTTGCTTTGATTCTCGGAAGGTTTCATCGCAACCTTGATGAAGCTTGTTGGGGTTTTATACGCCAACCATTAAACAACAATAAAGCAGCAATAACAGAAGGATCATTTACCAGATGTTATCACCCCCTTTGTCTGCATTTTCTCCTGCAAAATGTTCTGGCTGCAGCATTTTGCTCAGGTACCACCTCTGCTGCCCTGCCCGCGGTGGCACAGGTCTCTCCGGTGGCATAGCAAAGCCCACCCTGCTTGGGTGCCAGGCATGAGGAGCAGCAGAGGGAGAAGAGCCAGGGCTCTGCCCCAGCCCAGGCTCAGGAACCTTTGGAGGGCGGTTGCCTTGTGGGTTGTTCGTGACTTTGATTCATGGTGCTAGAGATGCTCCTGCGGGAAATATCAGGTTGCCGGCTCTGCTGAGTCACACCGCTGCTTTCAACAGCAATGCCATGCTGCAAGCGCCTTCCCCACCCAGCTGGGAGCCCTCTGTGCAGCAACACCTCCTACCCCACCGGTTTTTGCTATACGTGGACAAAGGTGACAGCTCTCAAGGGCCCAGGAGACCAGTCAGGGCTCTCCAGCCCACCCGCTGCCACCACGCTCTCCTCAAGACCTCATAAATGGGATCTCTTGGGGCAATTTGGGCTGAAGGACAAAGACGTTGGCCAGGGATGGTGCGGAAAGGTCAGGAAAAGACTTGGAGGAGGTTTGGAGACATCACTATGGATGGGGATGGAAAGTTCTGCAAGCCTGGCTAGCGCACAGCCCCAGTCCTGCCGCTGACGTCTTGCAGGCTGAAGGCAAAAAGGTCCGAGCTCCCCACATCTCTGGCTGGTGTCGGCTGCTCCAAGCACAACTCCACGAGACCGGCCCACGTGGGGTGGCAGGGCAGCTTCTCCATCCCGCACCCACCCAGAGCTCTGCTGCAACCACTTCGTGACCAACCCAGGCACCCTTTTGGGGCAGAATTCATCCCCCTGAAAGAGCTGGCATTGCTGGGTTGAGTCCTGCCCACAACCACGCAAGTCCAACACCTCCTCTTTTCCACTTGCACATTGCACCTTTGTCCCAAATTGCTCCTTGAGGAGGAGCTCCCCAATAGCATCCACAAAACCATCCTGTTGCCCTTCTGAACCCCTCCTCTTCCTCGCAGTGCTGCCAAGGACAGAGTGTCCAAGGCCACAGCATCACCGGTGGGTCCCTCCCTGTGCCACCCTGCAATGTGAGACAACACCTTGGCTGGCTTCATGGTTTGCTCTGCTGGGACACGTTTTGCATCACTTTCATTCAAACAACTTATCCCCTGCATGAAACGCCATGGCAGGCCTGTCCTTGCTGGGCTTTAGTTTGTGAGTCTCCTAAAATGCCTTTTTAGCCGGCAGACCACTGTGGTTCATAAAAGAAAATGGGATTCATTTTTCTCCCTGGGTTTTTGCTGGGGTTTCAGTCAGCAGTGCCAAGCCAAAGCCCTTGATGTTTTACAGCTCTCACTAATGCACCGGTGCTTCCCAAAGCAAACTATTTATGACCGTGCCACAAAAGGGAAGGTGGAAGGTCCCCATGGCAAGTTATTTATAATCCTGCTGATCACTGGCCTCCGCTTTTCCCCCGAGCATCCCCTCTGCAGGCAGGAGGCAGGAGTTTTTAAACATTGCAATTAGCTCTGCTGTCACTCCTTGCTCAGAAATCATCATCAAATCTCCCTTAGGAAGAATTCGCCATAAACCTCATCTGCTGAGCCCAGGTTCATCGCAGGTGAGCTGCTCGATGCTACACAATCATCATCCCTCCCATCTCCGAGGTAGCCCCGAATACCACGAAAATCCTGTTGCCCATGGGAGACGAGGAACAAAGTCTGAGCTATCACTTGGGGTCTCTGAGGACTATGGGACACTTAGGTCTCATGCTCTCCTTTGCAGGCGTCTTACATTAGGTTCTCCTTGTCTCCGAGGAAGCCACATTTGCCCAGTCCCCATCCAGAGCAGGACTATCACTGGTGTGGGTGACCCCCGATCACCTTCTGCGAGAGGGAGACTCGGCATGGCCATGGCAGCTGCCTTTTTTTTTCCCTTTAGACTCAGGAGACCACTTATGCCACCTGAATAATGCAAAACCAGGTCCTGCCACAGTGTTTCAGCAGCTGGAAGACAGAAATACCCTGAGGAGGCAGGGTGCAGAGATCTCCCCAGCTCGTTGCACCCCAGCTTGGGACTGCCCACCAGCTTGCTGGGTGGGAGAAGCCCCTGGAGCCTTTTCCACGGACGTCCCCTAAGCACTGCTGGACCTGGTCTCCCCCCAGAACAGATACAGGCAGGACCCGACATCCCCGTCCATGCTGTGGGATGCAGCATGGGGCAGATAGGGAAATGTTTTTCAGGTCTGTAGCGCTCCAGGGACACCAAATTTGGGTGGCCACCGCCAAGCACCCCAAGGGAAGCCCAGCCGGGACTACGCTGGCTTATGCTAAACCCTGGCCCCGTGACCCAGCAGACGCAGAACAGGCAGAGACAGGGGAGAGGGAAGCCGCAGGACTCCCCTGTGCCCCCCACTCCCCTTCTTATCCTCCATGGTTATTTTTTAATTTCCCATAGCAGGAAGGAAAAGGATCCACAACAGCCTCCCGCCCATCTGCGTTCACAGCTCCGAGGGCTGATTTCCATGACCCCAAGCAGGGAGAGCCGTCACCATCATCATCATCATCATCATCACAGCCTCGTGGTGGCCAGGATCAGCCTTCTCCATGCCATCCCCCATCCTGCAAGGTTGGAGGGGGAGGACGCCCCAGGAGCAGGTTGTTCTAAGCGCATGTCCCCATAGCAATGTCCCCAGGCGGTGGCCCTGTCCCCAAGGATGCCTGTCCCTCTGTCCTGCCCTCCCCATGCCCATGGCAGGAGCTTTGAGATCAGCTCTGCCATCCGACATTGAAACCAGGACTTCACAGCTCCATGCTGAGGGTGCCTGGGAGCCGCAACACTGAGCTTTAATTAAATATTCTCAAGGTGCCGTGCGCTATTGCAGGTGAGTGTGTAATTTGTCACGTCTCCATTATTAATTGTCAGCTCTGATATGAGTAATCGTGCCCCTCCCCCCCCCTAGTCCCAAGCTCGGGAAAATTTATAGCTTTTTATTTTCTTGGTATAGTAGCAAGAGCTCAGCTGGCTGGCAATGAAAAAATATCCAGGGGAAGCACATGTTGGAGCTGCGGAGGGAGCGCACGGCAGCCCGTCAGCTGCTTGCTTTCTAATTGCATCACTCCCTCGGCTTCCACTTGACTTGATAATCTGGGATGCTACAAGCAGCTTCGCATCAGCCGTCGCCTGGGTACAAAGCTCAGCCCCGAGCGGCACGGGGTAGCGGAAGGTCGGCTCCCCCCGCTCCTCCGTGAGCTCCACTGCCATCCCGCTCACCCTCCCCAGCAGACCACGTCATTAACGTGGTTTCCAACCCACTCGTTAAACTCTAGAAATGGATTTGACACCCTGAAAAGCCTGAAATAATAGTTCTCCGAAGCAATACAAAAAGATAAACAGGCCTGAAGGGCGCCGGGGGTGGGGGGTGCAGTTCTGCAGTGAGGAGAGAGACGATACGACAGTCGAGCACTTTGGAGCCTTTTGCCTAATTACCCATCCCGCAGCAGCCAGAAAGTGTCGGGCAGATAATTAAACAGCATCGCTGCTACCGTCCGGCTTAGCCGCACCAGGAGAGGGCGAATCGGTGATGGATGGAGGTGGCTCTCCGCTGCAGCCCAGCAGTCCTGTTTATTATCCTTTTTGTATGTATGTTAATGGCTTATGCTGCTTTATTAAACATACGAACCCTCACCGATACAGACTGGCCCCAGTCTTGGTGATGGGTAGGAGAGATCCAGTAGATAAAATGCACATTAAATTTTATGGGGACTTTTTTGGCAGCTCGAATACACAAATGGGGACTGTTTGTCAGGATTAAGAAATCTTTCTCAACGCAGAGGTGGGTTAAGACTAACTGGACCCCGACCACACCTCCAATGACCTTCCTCTCTGCTCCTGCTTCCCTCCAGGCTTGCATGCAGCATCCCAGACGGGCCTCCCCAAACTGGGTCCAGCTCCTGCTACAGACCCATCTCACGAGGGGTGCCTGAAGGTGGGCAGCCTGCTCCTCCAGCCAAGGTCCCACCTTGGTGTTCCCACCTCCAGCACGCACTGCATCCTCCCACCGGCTGGGGGGCTGCACGGCATGGGGAGATGTAAAGCCTACCCCAAACACGGGGCAGCAGAAGCGCCAGCAAAGCAATTTCCTCCAGGACACGTAGCTCCTTAGTCCCCAAACCCTCCAGCTCCCTACAGCTCTTTTTATCAGGCGGAGAATTTACGAGATCCTTGACACGCATCACGTCTGCGTGTCCGCGTCGGCAGCCCCCAGCTCCAGCCAGACCTCGAGCATCACCCCTTTGCAAGGGGGAAAACCTTGCCATCGCCCCATTCCCAGACGATGCTGCCGTGCCACCCCACGAATTACCTCCTGAGCCCAGGTTTGCCGCAGGGCTGCCGGGGGGCCACGGGACCCACTGGCTGGCCAGCCTGCTAGCTGCCGGAGCCACGGACAAGAGCAAAACCAGAGAAAAGAGCCCAACGGGACCATGACGCACTGGGTTTGCTGACCCTGCAAGCCCAGAGCCGGGCTGGCACAGCTCCCAGCTCACACCAGCATGGTTGAGCGTGAGGCTCCCGTGAAAGCCAGGTAGACAAAGAGCTCATCCCTCTCCTCTCTTCTGAAGCAGAGCCACTTCCGAGCTGTTTGCAGCCTGGTTGATGTATTAATGCCCAGCTTTGGCAGAGCAAGGCTGCAGGAGGAGAAGGGCTCAGAGCCGGCAGCCCCATTTTCCAAGCCCCAACCAAGGTGTCCTCACCAGGAGGACTGGGGCCCCTGAGATGAATCATTTGCAGCTGGTAGCAAGAGGGTTTGCTTTTATTTGGGGTTGTGAGCACCCTTTTGAAACAGCGTGGGACGCCCTGATGTGCAAACACAGACCGAATGCGGCTGATCAGCCCCAGCCCATGATTATCCCGTAACGTCAGTAGCACAAGAGTCCCCTCCCCAAATGATCCCACGTCACATCCATAAATTCATTTAATCTTTTTCTCCCTGCACCTCGGGTGAGTGTCTGTGCTGTCTCGTGGGACCATCTGCGGGAATGATCCTGTTGGACTCCATCGCAATGGGGACAAGTCCCCCCCCCCCCAGGCTGGGGATGGGGCCACCCTGAGTGACAGGGCAGGGACTTTTGGGGACCACATCCAGCTGGCACGGCTCCCCACTTCTCCTACATCTGAGGGGGATAAAACCTCCCAAATCAGGGGGGTCCCAAGCTTTCGGGGGATGGAGAGTGCCATGGAGAGGACTCTGACTCCTCGGGAGTGTCAGCCCACGCAGGCAGAGGAGCACCGCGGGAAAAAATGCTGATGCAAGCAAATCCAGCACGCCATCGGGAGGAAGACTGTGCCCTCCAGACTATTTTTGGCTTGTTTTTCTTAACTATGGAGCCACTGATCTATGATATTGTCGCTGCTGTGACTCGGCAGTTGGAATTGCATCAAGCCAGAGCTGGAGAGAGGGTTGCACCGGTGTCTCGGGGGACCGGTAATGGGAGAGAGCCCTTCACCTCCTGTTTGCACTTTAATGCCCATCCAGGTTATTCATTATTTATTGCTAATGTATTTATAGAGCATTACTAGCATGGACGGTGCTCCGCAGACATTTGGGGAAAAGGTCCTCTCTCCTTCGGATATCGCGGTATAAATAGAGTGGTTAAACACAGCACGGGCTCTGCTGACCCGTTGCCTTTGTACCTGAGCCCTGACGAGCCGGAGGGGCCACCTCTACCCTCCGGCATCTTGTGGCTTTTCCATGGGTGGTTTTTTTTTTCCTGCTGGGCTGGTGTAGCAGTTGCTCCATGCATCTGTTGTGTCCTGGGTACACAGCAAAGCCAAGCCTGGCTGTGGGCACCCAAAGCACCCGCTCCCTGACGCCCATTAATCTGCACCTTTGTTCTCAACCCGGGGGCTACAAAACAGTGAAGAGAGCTGGCCATCACAACCCAGCACTGCAGGGTTCCATTTATTTGGGGTGAAAAACCACCCTGATGACTCCAGGTCCCGTGCCCAGGGGGTCCCAAGTCACTGCAACCCAGTTCATACCACGATGACCACGACCAGCCCCAGCAGACCTGCCCACCCCCAGCTGCATTTGCAAGTCCATAATGTTTAAATGCAAAATCTTTGATACCCTCTTAAAATATGCACCAATTAGCTCAGCGGGTCCAATTCCGCCTGGCTCTCTGCATGCCGATGAATCAATTAGCAGAAGCGTGGTGGCCTGGGACCCTGCGGGACGGGTGGTGGCTGCACCACCAAAATGACCCTCACCATCCTCTAACCAAATGGCACATGGGATCTGGGTGCGACCAGTTGGGACATATGGACACGGGAGCTGTGGAGCAAGAAAAGGAGGTGGTGTGAAGCACCCAGCCGGCGGTGGGTCTCTGCCGGTGACCACCGATCCCCGGGATGAGCTCGTGCCTGCAGCAATAACCACGGCCAGCCACAGCCCGCAGGGACGTGCCATCCTCGCCTTGTTTTGTCTGCCCGTCCTGGCCTGCCTTTCATTTCCCACTTCTTATCTGCTGGTGCTGAGCAAACGGGAGGGGGGAAGGCAGCTTCTGCTGGGTCATGGGGAAACAGCTTGGCCATGGGACCAGGGAGTCCCAGCCTGGCCCCCAGCCCCAGCACCCATCACATCTTTACACTGTCCCAGACACAAAATCTGGGACTTATTCTCCCATTTTCCTGCATCCTGGGGACTGTCCCACACTGGGCTAAAAGCAGATTTTTACAAAATCTTTTGCGTTCCCAAAAGGGTGCAAGTGAGGGAGAGAAATCATGGGGGATGAAGCAAAACCTGAAACAGGACCTCTCACTTCAGTGCCAAATCCCTTGCAAATACAGGTGGGAGGATTTTTCCAGGTGAAAGAAGTGTCGTTTCCAACGACTGCATATGGAAACTGTCAAAAGAAAACATTCCTCATTTTCCAGCATTTTTCCAAGGATCCTTCCACAGAGAAATGAGCAATTCCAGTCTCACAGGCATGAATCTTAAAGGCAGGCTGTGCTCGGCTGCTGCCGGCGTTTGCTGAGCAAAGGTTAAGAGCCGGGTTCAAATGCTGCGGTTTACAGATTATAGGATTTCTTAGCAGTAAGAGGGCTGCTCTCACGCTGCCCCAAAGCACGCGGCCGGGGCAGAAGAACATCCCTTGAAAGGGACTATAAGGAACAGCAAAAAAAAAACCAAAAGGGAGCCAGAAGAAGTGGAAATGCCCCCTCTGAGAGGGCAGAGGAGGCAGAGAGCTGCTGCATGCGGTGAGCTCCACTCTGCTCCTTCCCCCTCCGTCCCAACACATCTCACGATGATATTGCAACCGGCGCATCAACTCTTCCCCACCACCGATGCTGGGGCAGTGCAAGGCTGGGCAAGAGCGTCCCTCTACAAAAGCAATTCAGCCTTTGTGCCTGTGGATTAAGACTTGAAAATGTGCCCGGGAGAGGCGCAGAGACCAGAAAATGAATTTTTTTTTTTTTTTTTTTTAAATCATCTATTATGTCTTCAGAGCTTCCCCCTCCACCCACAACTGGGTGATGGGGGAGACAAAGGGTCATGGTTTTAACGTTGTTAATTGCCAGTTTAAGGCTAGTGAGCACCAGAAGCATTTCTGCACCGTCCACGGTCTCAAGTCCCACTGCCCTCAGCCCTGCTCTGTCATGGAAGTGTAGGCAGGGAAACTCTGGACCCGTGAGATGCCTTACACCCAAAGCTGTGGTTTTCACACTGTCCACAAACCGCAAGTAAAATGCAAGCAAAAACACGTGGACAATTACAGAGCCCAAGACCACAGGGCGGTGTGGGCAGGAGGAGGAGGAGAGCCTTCAGCCTTGTTTTGCAGCAGCAGGAAATGAGGAGGGATGGAGGAGGAAGGAACGATGCTCTTACCGCGAGAAGGAGCTGGCCAAATCATTTAATGCCTTTTTGTTCCAGCCTTTGCTAAAAAGCCATCTGCAGTCGGCCAACGGGAGCAGCACCAGTAGCAAAGAAACCGGGGTGGGATGCAGTGGGAGAGGAGCTGGGAAGCCCAAAGGGCTTCAGCTCTGAGCCAGAGCCATGCTCGCACATTCCTGGGCTGCAAAACCAAAAATAACATGGCCCATCGTCGAAGAGGTGAAAAGAGAAGCAATATTGCAGAGCAGGTGGCTTTACACTGGTTACTGAAGACACGGCGCAAGTGATCAGTTCTCTTTGGAAGCCTCCAGAAGATAACAAGGTGATAAGTAATGGTCTGTATTAAATTGTAGGAATAAATCACATCAGCCCAACCTAATCTTGTCCTGCGACATGGCGATGGACTCCCGGCATTGGGGCGATGCAGATCTCCTTGCCTTTAACAGCAAGAAGACTTCGATGCTGCTTCAAACGCAGAGTTATGGTCTGGGGGAGATGCTGTAGGAGGACGCAAAACCAATCCAAGTCCAACAGGGGCTCGAAAGGGAGCACAAGTCTGGGGGGGTGCAGGATCCAGTGTGACCATTAACAACTGGGAACGAAGATCATCAACCTGGTGGTCAATGCCGAGATGTCAGGACTGAGACTGCAGACTGGTAAAAGGGGTGGAAAACTGATCCAGGGCCATTCAGCAAGGACACGCGGATGCTGCTATAGAGAAGACGAACACACAGGACCAACAGGATGGATGGCAAGAGGAGACCATAAATTCAAAAGCGACCCATCCTTTTGGGGATGGAGGAAGATGGGGCTGTCCTTCTGCTCCTTGGGGTGCCTGGGGGCTCAGTTTTGGGCTCTGCACTTCAGGAAAGCTATGACCCACCTGGAAAGAGGCCAGAAAACAGTGGCTGTGAAGAGAAAGAGGGAAAAAAAATTGTCCTCCACTCCTGCGTCTGAAAGGTCAGAGGTCCTGAGCTGGTTTGGGGCTGGACCAGGCTGAAACGAGGAGCAGAGATACCACAAGGTGAAAAGGAGGAGCAGAAGGACAGCAAGGTGCAGGGGAGGAACAGTTGCAGATGCTGGCACAGCCCCAGCTGCCCAAAGGCTCACAGCTTTGCTGAGATGATGGTTGCATCCAGCTCCCATGCTGGGACTTCATCACCCCCTCCCCAGGCCCCACACCAGCCGTCCCGGGGGAAGTCCAGGATGTTTGCAACAGGCAAGGAAGGCACCGTGGTCCCACCAGGCAAGAGTCCCCATGTCCCCAGAGCCACCCCGCCACAGTACGGCACCAGAGCACACATCCCCTCCAGACCTTGGAGCATCTCCACCCTTCAAAGTCAAAGAGTTCGGCTCCCTCTCAGCTGCAGAAAGCCTCGTGCTCTCCCATAACCTCTAATGTCACCCACCGGCCGTGTTTTATGGCTTTTGGAGAGGGAGCGAAGGTGCCCTGCCCCAGCCTTGCTTTTTACGGCAGATGTTCCTTCTCTGAGGAGCCACGGAGAAGGACTAAAAGGTGCCGGGATTTTTGCAGCCCAGCGGATGAGAGCTTGCCAGGACCTCCATGCAAAGCGGTGGACCTGGCCCACCATCTGCTTTGTTTTTCAGAGCGCTATTGATTCATTAAAAATAGCAATTAAATGTGATAAATTGGCCCTAAAGTGCTATTTTGGGGGAGAGGAGGCTCCATCCATGAGTGCTGCAGCGCTGGCTCAGCACGACCCACTGTGCCCACCTGGCTCTCCCCACTCCCCCTCCTTCCGTGCGAGAGTGGATGCCGCCCCGCGCTTAAATATTTGATGGCACACAATTTTTTGACGTATTCCCAAATCTATTCTTCTCCCCCTACCCTTCCCACAAGCTTCCTTGATTTCTCCAGCTGCTGTTAGGCACAGCAGCCTGTGCCCCCCCAAGCCCTGGGCAGCCCCCCGGGATGGCGGTGAGACCAAAGCAGGCTTTGCAGCAGAGGTAATATCTTTTATTAGCCACAATAAAGAGAAATAAAGTCGGGAGTGCACAACGGGCCAGCGCTGCATATCCAACACCGGTCGGGTTTTTTTCCGAGCCGGTCCAATAAAAGCGATGACCTCTCCGTCCCTCAGCATCGCTTCTCCCAGGAGCGTGGGTCACCCCGGTGGCTGGACCCCACGGCTCCCCACAAAGCAGGGCAGGGAATGGGGAGCCACGAGGCACGACAGGACCGAGTCCCGAAAAGCAGAAGCGGTGATAACTTGGAGGCAGCGGTGACAACCCTGCCTGCATCTCTCTCCAGGCTGCAAGGCTCAGGGATGCTGGGGGGTGTCTGGCTTGGGGGGCAGGGTGGGGAATGGGGACCGGGGCTGG